>JAHZNC010004487.1:0-13470 GCA_027744095.1 Zhuqinia jingwanae | reverse complement strand
CGATGGAAAATTTCAGGACGGGGCGAGATTTGCCTCCAGCGGCAGGATCTCCAGGATCATCACCACCATCACTCCAGCAGCCTTCGTTTTTTAAACTAAAAAAGTTATTCAAGTTATCAAGTAAAACATATTTTCGTCTAGGCCTTGCCTACATCCTGTTGTAAGGTCAAGACAAACGATATTTTTTTGGAGGACAGGTCTAAAGTCTACAGGAACAATCGTTCAGATCAATCACCAGCAGCAGGGCATGCGTGTACAAAGGATACACAAAAAGTAATAGTAATTGCACTTAAGCAATAAAAGTTTTGACTTTATGACAAAGTCCATGATATAAAACTATTAGGTTGTTGTATGTAGCGTTTGAGACATCGTAATTCGTAAGGTATTTCGTATATATTACATACAATGCTTTTTAGTTTTGTCATCTGCGAAAACTTTATTTGCTACGGTTCGTAATCATTCCTGTCTTGTCTCTGGCATACATACATGCAAGCAATCTTTCGGCGACTTTTTTTAGAGTTCTGTCCAGCGACTAAAAAAATGGGAAGGCAATGTGACGAAAACCTTTATCTTTATACTAGTACACAAGAAAACAAGCATTCGTCTCACGTTGCCCCATTAGCATTAAAAATTTATGTAAAATGATAAAAGATTTTATTGTTGGTAAACATATATTTTATAAGCTTAGTGTACCTTTTTTATACCCGGCAAGTTTGTGAAAATAAAAAAGTCATAAAAATAATAAAACTTTTTTTTAAAACAAAAACTGACTGACACAAAAAGTACAAGCTGACCTGCGTAGTAGTATTTCATCCAAAAAAGAAGTTATTTTTAATTGCCATCTACAGTGACCGATTTAGACAATGGGAGTGATGATAAAAGTAGAAAACACAGTTTTGCCAAATGGTTTGAAAATTTATGTCTGATTTAAGGAACGAATTAAGATATTTGCTGAGAATTTGATCCAAATAAATAAATCTCATGGGATAAGCTTTCTTCGTGGTATTTCCACCCTGAGCAATGAACAACAACCTACATATGCGTCTTTCTAGTGAATAGCCAAAACGAAGTGACTTGGAAAACATATCTTATTTTTGTTTAGGTATGTATACCCACAAAAGAAATACAAAACTCCTTTACTTGTTTGCATTTGTAACATTTTTGCGGCAAAGTTCTGACTGAGTTGAGTGATTCATATTAAAACAAGCTTATATAATATTTACCTATAAATCTAACACACATGGTTACTTTATATGATTGAAAAAAATTCCAGGGGGAATATAATACGTAACGTAGTCATGGAATTAGACTAACAAAAATTCTTAAACAAGGATAAAAGACAGCTTAAACTACCCTAATACTTTTAGGGAAAGTGAAGACTACTACTTGCTAACTTTAACGAGAAACGGAAACTAAAAACTTTTTTTTCCAGCTAAAGGGGACATCCACAAATAAGATTAGCAAAATGGTTTAAATGATATACACAACTTAACAACATATGCACGTATTCCTTTTTATCTTTACCCTTACATGACGCATTTTCATAGGGTTGGGGCTGCATAAAAATATATATGCACAGAGGTTGACAAAATGGAGAGATTATTCTTTTTACATGAGCTATTTTACAATATAATCTCATCCACTCAAGGATATATATGTATGCTTTTCTCCTGTCTTCCCGCTAAAATCTCTCAAGTACTTAGGCACTTCCCATATTTTCCCATAATAAAAGATTTATCTTCATTCCATCAGTATTAGCGTGAAAAAAGTATAAGGTGTCGGTTGGTGACATGGTTGTAGTATATATATATATATATATATATATATCCGGTAGGTTGGTATATATCCAGCGCAAAGTTAACTTTATGGGGCAGGGGATAAATTTATATAAAAAGAAATTCTCTTTTGCCTGACGTTGATTGTGCGGTGTCCCTGGTTAATTTTATTTGTCGGACGGAGAAGGGAGGAGAGTTGTAAAATGTGATTCAATTTGTGTACATGCGGTACGTTTGTAAGAAAAGACTCTCTTTTATACGAACATACTTTCAAATATTGTAAAATTTCAATAGAAAAGTAGGAATGGTGAGTTTACTTTTGTGTAAAAAAAAGTACACTCACAATAAAACAGATAAATAGTAGTAACCTAAACTTATTGCATCCAGCAGTTTGGCACCCTGGGACTTGTGTTTGTGTGACAGAAACAGAACACAAACCGGAAGGAAAGCACGTACATGCTGCGTACGTGATTGCTTGGAATTAGTCTTTATTTTCTTTCCTGCTCCTAGGTACGCATGATATAAAGGTGTTGTTGAATTATTTGTCTGTGGTGTGGGTGAAGTCAAAGACAATTTTTTGTAGTAGTAGTTGTATCTGTGTATCCATAATAATTAATAGGTAATGCTAATAAAATAATATTGTATCGTATTGTATTTTGCTATCAGCATCCCGCCCTGGGTAATTCACTGATAGATTTTACGAAAACACTGTTAATTTTTAAATTGGTTCATGTTCATAAAGTTTGATGAAATCTGACATACTTTACCTCAAGATGAATTGGGTATAGTATTATAGCAATAATTTGTGTTTAATGCTCAAATAAGGGGATTTTAAAAGTCATGTTTTTGTGTTATGCTCTTTTGTACAATTGACATGTAGATCATAAAACAGTTTGTTGTTGATGAAGTATTTATGTAAACGTAATTTATAAATTCATGTGGCTTGTGCTTGTTTTGTTTTGTCCTATCACAAATTATTCAGAAGCACTTGGTACTACTCTAATACTATTAGATTGCCACAGGTATTGTGGTTCCCGTTTGTGTTATAACGTTGTAAATAACAAGCTTAAAAAAGCAAAAGTAACAAATTGGCAAAAAGACATTTTGAGGCTTATATTGTACCTGTAACCCAAGGGAATTGGGGCAAAAGTCAATGGTCACTATACACTTCATTTTATTATCACGTAGTAAGTTGAAATATCATAAAATAGGTCAATCTCAGAACATTTTCATTGCAACTATGACTGGTTACAAGTACATTTTTATCGCAATTTTATTAGCAGCAGCAGCAGCAGCAGCAGCAACTATCTGTACACACATACTGCAAATAGTCAAATATTTATGTACATGTTAGATTTCCAATATGAACCTAAATATCCAAGTGTACATCTACTTCTGGGAAAACTATTTATGTTATGACTAGCTTGTTTTGTAAAATTGCTTTTAGCTACAATTTTATAGACACTTTGATCGGATTATTAATATATTTTGTCTTGTCTATTTTTTGAAAGGTACATGTTTGACTGGGAAGGAGCTAAAGAAGTTAATCCTCGCGTTCAAGACGGACTATTTGTCATGGCTGTTGCCAATTCCTGTGTGAACCCTTTGATCTACGGGAGTTTTGCCAAGAACTGTTGCGGACTTCCAAAATTATTTGCTCGACTGAGAACCACTCGTGGTCAGTAGTTGTACTAGGTAATAATAATATAATGTAGTTCTAATAGGCGTAACTAATGTAGGAACAGTAGGCTGCAGAGTGAAAGTTTTATTTGTACACTTTCACATTACCATATGCCATATAGTCAGAGTGAAACCTTTAAAGATGTATCTAAGTCCAAATATGGGGTAGGTACACATATACCTACTAAAATATATTATGTACATACCAAATAGGAATAACTTCCTTATTATTACTTTATCAAATAAATAAAAATGTATTCTTGCAAGTCTACTATAGATTGATTGAGACGATATGACGACAATGCAATGACGTAATTTTGTAACCATATGTAGTACGATATGACGACAATGCAATGACGTAATTTTGTAACCATATGTAGTATATTATGCATTATCTAGTATCATATGAATGTGTATGTCAGTACTTCTGCCACCTTTATCGTTTGTTGGAAATTTATCGACAGATATCGTAATAGTTGAAAAGCGTCATAACATTTGAGTAGGGCGCGGACGTTGAGAAAACCAAAGAGCATTTTATAGATTTATGACATATGATACAAAATATACTGGCTTTAATAAGTTGAGCACTACTTATATTTTGCTTGATTCGCTTCATTAATCTAGAATAGAAATCAGTCAGTAATGTGAATATCATGCTCGGAAAATTGACACAATAAAAATCCCATCTTACTTACATTATCAAAAAATATTCCAAGAGCTCGTAGCTTTATTTGTGTCGTCATCCAGAGAGTTGTGAAAAATTCATGTCGATAAATTCGATGCAACCAAGGAAATATGCGAAATGAGTTTCCTAAAAAACGACTTGATGAAAAATGAATAAACGTTCAACAGTGACATACTAGAATTTGTCTACATTTTTAATCATACGTTAGTCCTATTGACAAGTGATTTGAAATTTACCAATTTTCACAAAACTTGCATCTTACAATCTCATCTACAAGTAAAAAGTAAAATCTGTATTTAAACATAGTTAAACTTATAAATAGGATAGCTTCGTTCGTCATATTATTACATAGTATTATTTATCTCTATAGTCTGTACTTTTATAGTATTTCGCGTGTAACATGCATTGACTTCGTGCATGTGAAAATAATTCCAAGCGGTTATGTTGTATATGATTTTGTTAAGCCAACTGCGACGAACGTGAACTCAATATGGAATCTTTTGGATGTTATACGTCCTGTCCAACCAATGCATAATTTATAGTACACATTTTGTACCGTACCAATTTGGCGATAATGCCAAAAGCATGCATAGTTAATATTACGTTGTATGTACACAACAGATAAAGTTTTATATAAAGTGATAAAGTTCGAGACTACTACCTTGATTGATGACGATGATGATGATGTTGATACATGGATACATGGTGTGTAAAGTACAATGTAATGTAAGTTGTAGCCACAAAAATACATAGTTAAAGGACCACATTATTGCTGTCCATCAGTGTTTTAGATCTTTCTTGGTAAGCTACATAGTTTATTTAATGTAATTGATTTTTGAGGTTGGTAGGGAATTATGTGGTATGGTAGATAATGATATGTGTATGTTGCGGGCTACACTTAATTTTGCTATACTTTTAAAGCAATAATTGAGTTTAATATCCATATCCATATAGTCATATTCATTGTTTACCAAACTTGTTACCTGATGTATGTATATTAAATAAACTTATATTAGGACACCTTCATACAGCTATGTGTATAAAGAACACTCAATCGCATGCATACATAGCATACAGGGAAAAATCTGGACAGCCAACGATTTCCCATTATTGTGCAATGGTGTCTACCATGTGAACTTACATTTCATTTCGTGTCCTACTTTTATTTTTTACAGACTCTTTTTTTGCTAATAATGCTTGTGTAATGAATTAAGGTATGTAAAATATATAGCTAAATCGTAAAAGAACTGAGTTTTTTCCCTAGAGGAATAAAAATATCATCATAAAATGTATTTAGGTATTATGCGCGCGCGCTTTTTGCTATGATTTATTTAGTTCCAAAAACTTTGTCGATAACTCCGCGTTTCTGGTTCGTTATTAGGGATGTTCCACGTGTAGATGTATAGTAAAAAGTGGATGATAATATGATATAGATACATAGCGTGAGATAGAGACTTGAACAAGAACAAGTAGCTAAAATATCTATTTACGAATTATATTTTACATAAAGCTATAAAAGAGTAGAGTACATAAATCGTCAACGAATTTCAACTCAAATAACATGTAAAACATAGCTAGTTATTTACACCGTATTATGTATAAAAAACAATGATGATTTACCTACAATTTATAGTAATACAATGTATGTTAGTGTATAGTTTAAAGTAGCCATATTGTAGGTGGCATATATGTACCTATGTATTATTTGTATTTGAATATAAATTTTGGACTTGGACAGTTCGTTCAAACCGCAAGTTTGTATTTTTAACTTGTGAAATATGAGTACAATCAACAAATGTGTTGAAACAAAAAAAAATCACCTATTATTATGTATTTTACTCCAAATATATGTTTATGGAACCTATGTATTATTAGGCTTAATTAGAATCGATCAACTTGATGATATAAAATGGTTATAATAGAAAAATGAAGTAAAAACAAAAAAAAAACATTCGATTATAAATGTAGCAACAATACAGCAGAAACATGGTGTAAAGTTATTTCCTCTTTCATGTTGGATGTCAAATATTATGTATTTTCAGTCAATTATTTTGTACATTATCGAAGCAAAGCAATTCCAAGAAGAAGGCAATTTAATTTAGTACACCATGTCACATAATATGTAGGATGCCATCATTATCCGGATTCCGGATGGTAAAATAAAAAGGAACAAAACATGGGCAAAAAATACAAGTGTCCATTTGCCATTACCATGAGTGATGTGATGATGACGCCATTCAACGGAGCAGCCAACAGCATGTCGTTAAGTTACTTTGTAGATGAAGGAACCTACTTTTTTCCAATGTTTAGAAAACTCTCAGCTATCCTCTAATGAAAAGAGAGGTGTACTTTTGGCATAAGTAATACTTTTTATAATTAACAAAAAAGTGCTTATTGATTTTTTTCAACCATTCTCCCAATTTAGACGTACGGTCACTCTGAGTGATTTCGTATCTTTCTCGAACATGATGATGATGATAATGATCTTCCAAAAGGAATGTTGGTCATATTTTCACTTTATATCATTCTGGACTCTGGACATTAATGACACACCAAAATATAATATGTTGTGCATCATATCACATTCTCTTGGCGGAAGAAGCAGAAGAGCCTATAACAGCATAAGAGAATTTCACATCACTCGGAAATGGTTCGATAGAGTTACTTAATGGCTTTCATACACGAAGAATTTCAACTTCCCCCTTTTTGCTGACTAGTAAACATTTTTACGGTGATGATGCATATGTGTGCATAGGTTAGGTTAGGTATTTATATACACAGGTACCTACATGATTATATAAAACAAAGTCTTCGTAGTCTTCTTATGTCCCCACCGACCCAACTTGAATTTGGAACAAACAAACAAACTACTCAGCTAATGGATGAAGTTTCTCTCTATGCTATTATGTTTACGATGCTTTCTACATGTGTCATATCATTAACTCACTACTTGAAGAATACATAACACAAATATTTCTTAACTGCTAGTATGTCACTAGTACTCATTTATTTTTAGCATTTTTATTATGCTTTCCTTCTCTCACAAGTTTTAAAACATAAATTCTAACATTTGTGTTGTCAAACTCTATGTAGTTATGTACAGACATACATGCATGAGAAAATAGCTTGAAAAGAATGATAGAGTTTCACATATTATTATAATATGTGTATACCTATGTGGGTAAAGCAGATAAAGTCAAAACCGACAAAAAGGTGAATACATAAAAGCTGATATGTCATAAATAGAGAAATATGGTAAGATTTACAGGGATTATCCCTATGAAAACTTGTGTCTTTCTCCGAAATAGTATATTCATATATATCCCTTTCGCCTGACTCTTTCCACTTTTTTTTTCATAAAGTTGTTCGATGTGATACCTATCGCGAAAAAAAACAGAGAAAAAATATAATTGTAGACCCATATTTTGCAGGCAAGGCTACGCACATGAGGACAAGAAAAGAAGTTGAATTCGGGGAAAGTAGTGGCGACAAAAGTTCTCTCGTAGTTATAAGTTCAAACAACAAGCTTGCATACAAAAGTTTGCTTACTGGATGTTGTATTACACACAAACACAGGCCCAGTTTTTTTTCTAGATTGCATGTATTTCATTTTGCTTTCTCTCAAAAATGTTCACAGCAATAATCCTACCTATATATACCTTTATTAGGAACAGGAACCTATAAATACTTTAGGTATAAGATATACGCATACATGTATATTTCATTGCATATTTTTATTGAAAATAATTGTAAGCTGTTCCATTATTAACGTCCGGTTTACCTTCTGACGCCTTCAGTCGTCAACCACTTTTGCTGACTCTTGTGTGCAGTGGTCCGTTCACTCGTTGCGTCCATCCGATAAAATCTGATGCCTTCTACTCTTTCCCTTTAAACGGGAAGAGGTAGTGAAAGTTTTATGATACTACCCTACTTAATACGAATAAATTCTACTGAGTCGGAGTATATTTTTGTCGTGTGCATGTAATCTTCTCATTCCTTGCACTCTTCACTAGGGACTCACAATTTCTTCACTACGTTGCTTTGTTCCTTCCAGAAAACACACATACGTGCGCGCAAGTGAAAGTATAAGGATATTTATATAATTCAGGGTGAAAGTACCTATAGTTTCATCCAGCGTAAAATTGTACAAAAAAAGTGTGAGCAGAGATTGAAAACAAAGAAAAGTGAGGAGAGAAAGGTGATAATAAAACATGGATAAATTATGAGTCTACACGACTTGCAGACCATTCAAGTAACAAAGCCGTGTGAATTGGTGCAAAAAAAGTTTTAACCGTGGATGAAAAACAAAAAGTAGACATTGCTGCTTTGTAGAGGACGACGCGTTTATAGAGTGATGAATGTGCACATGCTTTTATGATGCATGCGGAACATGTAGATAATTTGCCACGGAGTTTAGACTGTCAAAGTAGGGAGGTATACGATTGCGATGCGGCGGATTACACAATGTCAAAATATATAGATGCAATTGCGATATAGTCTGTTTCTTTCTGAGTAGGTGATACCAAAGTTGTTAACCGGATTACTAAAAAAAACTATATTATACCCAGTCTTCGTATCACGTATTATTGGCACGCATATGTGTTTCACCAATAATTTGATTATTTGAAACCGAAATTACTACGTGTTTAGATTTTACATATATCATGTTGCAACTGCAGCAGTAGAGCTAGAGCTGGAAGGTCGTAGAGCTGTTGACCCTTGTTGAAGCTGCCTGTGCCTATATATGAGTCCACCCAGCCATTGTCTATTACATACATTATATATTATTTACACATTTTATATACATGAATGACTGTGCCAATAATATTCAAGCGACTTTCCTATAATCTTGATACTTCAATAAGAGATACATGAATAAGAAAAAACTGTGCTTATCTGTGTAGAAGAATTCGTAGTATTTTGCAAATTGTACGGTTTCATTTTTATAAGCTAAACAGAAAGTTATAACTGCTTTTCAGTACAAAGCAAGAATAAAGGAAGAGCAAATTGCACATGCCGTACAATTTTAAGAAGAAAAAAAGAATCGCTTCAAGAAATGTAATAATAAACCCTAATCTCAAAATTCTACTTTGACTCAAGTGGTATAATTTAAATAAAAATACATATGTAGATAGGTATTAGAGCTTGTGAATGCACTTTTGTTGATTAATCTATTCAATTTGTGAGAGCTTTCAACTTTCCACAATTTTTCATGGCTAAAAGTTAACTGTGTGCGTAAAATGTACAAAATAGATATATGGCCTATAAAATAATGAAGATTCCGCTTTAGCAATGTTGGTGTTATGTATTATGTATGTATCTGGATCAACTTTTGTACTTATATCGCTTCCATTTCACCCTTTAGTTCTGTTCTTACTAGGCAATTTGATCCTCTTGACCTTGATTATTATTGTAAAAGTTACCTTAATGTGCCATAAATTTAATTTCCTTCCACAAGCATGCATAATTTTTGTGAATTCGGTATGCCTTCATCGTTGTATCAAAACCATCTCTTGTTTGCACCAACATAAACTCATGCGGTAATACGGAGCATGATACACTCTGGAGCGAACCTCTATGTATTAATCAAAAGCATAATAATAAGTAAATTAATTCAAAGTTTTGAACGAAAGATAGTATAATTCATAATAGCATTACCTACATGCAACATACAACATAAGTGTGAGCATAAAATGCTTCTTCCATTAACAACAACGTAAATATTTGAATGAGGGCATGGATTGCTTTATATTCCTGACACTCGGATGTCGTTAAGTCAGCATAGAAGTATACCTTCCATTTTATATATTATGTATCTTACATGACACACGTACACAAGTGAACGTGAAGAATATTTATATGCACGAAATCTCTGATTTCACAGGAAGCACAAAGCACATAGCCTTTTCTCAAAAACATTGTTTCTTACCATATGAGTATTATTCATACAATAGAAATACCATTTTTCGGTTGCCTGCAGCCACATGATACATTCAAATATGAAAGTTATAAACATTGAAAGATGTAAAAGACCGCGTGACCGTGTATGTATGGGAAGTGGGAATATAAAAGCTCATTGTTCTCTTCCTGATGTTGTGTGACGGACGTGGAAACGACATCTTGATAGCTACACCACGCATTACACAATGTCATTGTATCCGTGACAAAAATTCTTTTAGACTTGTTTTAATCTGCATGCCTATCTATAATCTATACGTGTAGCTTCCTTTTTCCATGTGAAATGTTTCCTTGACATGGTAGATTATTTTTCATTGGTTTGAGGAAAATACGACAGAGCGAAACGACATGTTTGGTAGCAAGATCATAGAATGTGTATGAAATGAAACAGACGCTTATTATTAAAGTCACGGAAAATAAAAATCATCTCTGGATATTTTATATATAAAAAATGTGCATTATGTGTAAATACTTTTAACAACAAAAAATCTGTGAACTGCTATATACTGTCATTTAAATAATGGCTATATAAACAAAACAAAAATATAATTTGCAGGTCTATGAAAATTTAAAGCATATTATTACTTCCCATTAGGTTTATATAATGGTTATTGGAAGCAAGAAAAGTTAGCTGTTTATAGTTACCTAAGTAATTATAAAAGCCATCTTTCCCTCCCAAGTTCCAGTTTATTCGAACACATATATGTCTGCTAAAAACCCCTAGCTTTTCATTACTTTCTTCTAAAGTAATGTTTATGAATAGGTACAGATGAAGTACAACTCTGTGTATGCCCCGTATATTTTTTACAGCTCTTTGACCATAGTTTAAAAACGACGATATCCATAAAATATCCAGGTTGGCTAATAAGCAAAATAACAAATAGTAAGAAAAGTTAGCTGTTTATAGTTACCTAAGTAATTATAAAAGCCATCTTTCCCTCCCAAGTTCCAGTTTATTCGAACACATATACATATATGTCTGCTAAAAAACCATAGCTTTTCATTACTTTCTTCTAAAGTAATGTTTATGAATAGGTACAGATAAAGTACAACTCTGTGTATGCCCCGTATATTTTTTACAGCTCTTTGACCATAGTTTAAAAACGACGATATCCATAAAATATCCAGGTTGGCTAATAAGCAAAATAACAAATAGAGGACATTAAAAAAGAGATAATTCGCGCAGTTTCATAAACTATGAGATATGTACGCGTGTCCTGTCCTGTACATGCACCCGGTACAATGAACAGCTCACACACAGAGGAACTAGGATCTATGTAGGTATTTAATCTCACTTATTCTCTAGTCGTAGTACTACTGCATTGAATAAGACAATTCGCCGCAGTATACACACAGTCATTTGGGGGTAAATGAGACATCCGTTTTCTTGAAAATAAGTGTCCAAAAGTTCTTAAAGTGGTGATTCATATCTCATTCCCTGTAATATATAGTGTCTAGGAGTGTATGAAATCGGGTTACGTGTGTGTCAAGTAAATGTACGAAAAGTGTAATAAATTTTGTTCTCAAACTGCAACTTGCCACATGCACAAGTATGTATATAGGTACTACATCATGATCATATACTTTTGTTGCCTTTGTAACTTACCTAAAAAAATTTGTTTGATGTGAGGTTCGCTGTTGTCACAAAAATATTATTTTTTGCCATGTTTGTAGCAACAAAATTAAAAAAATACCAAAAGGTCAGATCATTTGTGGTAACATCTTTAGCAGAAAGTGGTTGTGGTTATATTATTATTATTTATTATTATTATTATATGCAATATACGGACATGAAAATAATCGCAATATTTGACATGGCTTTTTCTAAAATATATATTTTATCTCCTTTTATATGAGATTAAAATTGGTGTTGATAAACTGTAGTAATATTTTACATGGCATTCAAAATTAAGGAAATAAAATGTTCTCAAAACGTATAATCAAAATCATGTTTTAAATTATTTCAGCATGCGCCAATATGTATGTACATACCTACCCTACATGACTGACAAGTAGTCAGTGACAACGCTTTACTCTTAAGTTTGTAATGTGCACTAGCTTGTTTATTTTGCAGCAAAGTTGAAAGTGAAATTATAACGTCAACTGTGATGTACGAACTATTTTTATAATCAAGTCTGTCAGTCCAGTTAGGGAGTCAATCAAGTCTGTTAACTATGGGGTTTAACTAGACGTTTTAACGTAGGTCACGTGATAGTACATGATGTGTGAATAATTTTTTGTGACTCTTACATTGCATCCTTTTATAAAAATCGTATCATATCATGTCAAAAAATTAAAACAAAGAGGATTTTAGGATTTTCATTTGAATGTAAAACAGAGATTTGTCCATGCCTATTTATATAACCTTACGAGTTTTTCTTCACGTTTGCTATGAACATGAATTTTTAACAGCGTAATAAGGTGTAAACCCATTTAACCATATATATTATTTAGTTTATTTCATAGCACTTCAACTGAGCCATAGTGTCTCATTCACACAAAGTAATCTGCACTCTTATTAATTCGGTAGGTCGATTCAAAATTCAAAAGTTTAGCACCTTCACTTTAGTTTCGTTGTCTGCTACAAATAAAAAGCATGTGTAATATCAATTTCAGGCCGAGAACCTCATAAGGTCATTTATAACAAGCCGTGATAAAATACTTTTAAAACTAACCAAATGTACGTGTACATATTTTATGAAGGAACACCTTTTACTACGTTCGTATGCTGACATTGTCACACTTGTAGGCTTAATTCTGCTGAAAAACTAGTGAAAAGGCAAAATGATGCCATATGCAATTGTGCCGTAGTACGCTAAGACATAAGTTAGAGTTGGATAAGTTAAACGATTCAAAACCTACACGAAAAACAAGCTCTTCTTGTTGAATGGCTAAAGCCACATACAACATAATATAATATATATAATTCCCCATAAAGGTAAACAAGAGATATGTATCTCTAGTTTTATTACAATTTTTAAATCCTTGTTGGCATCCGCTAAAATAGTCACACAAGCTTTCAAGCCTCCAACTTATGTTTTATCCTGGTGATGACAACCCTATAGTCCCGCTAACTGGTAAAGTTCACCAGGCTATAATATGTGGAATATGTAGCAGACAATAAATCACAAATTATGCATGGTATGAGTGCAAAAATTCATGAACGTGTCCTAGTCCTGTGACGTGCAGAGGTTGGTGAAATTGATCTTTTTTTTTATGTCAAACTGTACAGGTTGACGAAGATACACGTACATATTTCCAGCTGCTGTTGCTGTTGTACTATTGGTAGATAGAACACAACACAATCATATCAAATGAAGCACCACGCTTGCAGGTTGCCTACTTACTTTTCTAATAAAAGTCTCCAGTGCA
>JAHZNC010004486.1:0-12095 GCA_027744095.1 Zhuqinia jingwanae | reverse complement strand
GAACTTAAGTATCTCCCCCCCCCTTATTGTATTTTTGAGACTGTGTTTAGCAATAAATATATGTTCGACAGCTACAGGAAAGATTCAGAATGTTAATTCCAATCGTGACAAAATCGTTCAGCGTTTCAAGCGTGGCACTACGCTCTGCAAAACGCCTGAAGTCATTTTGGGATGTACGGAGGTCCTATGCCACTCCATCGCGATTTGTAACGCCAGCGCAGCATTATGAACTAAACAAGATTCGTAATATAGGAATATCCGCACATATAGACAGTGGGAAAACGACCGTCACTGAACGAATATTGTATTACACTGGCCGGATCAGTGAGATGCACGAGGTAAAAATGAAAACAATTATATTTAAAGCTCCACCAATGTCTAGACGATTTTCTCTAAATACATAATATGACTATATGCGGTTCATAGGTAAAAGGGAAGGATAATGTTGGTGCTACAATGGACTCAATGGAGCTTGAAAGACAACGTGGGATCACCATTCAATCAGCAGCAACGTATACCGTTTGGAAGGACTATAATATTAACATCATTGACACACCCGGTATATTTTGTTCATTTTTTATATTTTACTACAGTTTGTTGCTTTGTCTTGTCAGTATTATGGTTTGTTTTGCTTTACAATGCATGCGAGATATTATGATGGGTTGTTACAATGGACTTATGTTTTATGAGATATGTTTTAATGTTGTTTCATTATTTAAAACGAATTATGTATAAACTACCTGTCGTACACTATGCTTTATTGAAGAAAATTACATACATAAAACATGCTTTTGTTTTTGAAATTTTCAGTGAAACTATTAGATATGACGAAGTGCCTAAAGATATGGTAGATCAAACCGAGGAATATCATCTGCGTCTAGTGGAACATGTTTCCAACGTTGACGATACACTTGGGGAAATATTTCTTGAGGAGAGGAAACCGACTGTTTCAGAATTGAAATATCATCTGCGTCTTGTGGAACATGTTTCCAACGTTGACGATACACTTGGGGAAATATTTCTTGAGGAGAGGAAACCGACTGTTTCAGAATTGAAAGGTATCTCATATAATATTCAAATCGCCGTAAATAGTGATATTATTAAATAATTATTATTTCAGTTGCCTGCATTAAACCTGCACTATATACAATATTGACAATTTAGTATTTTTCGACAAAGATTATTATAAGTCTTGCCTGAAGTGTGAATCGTAATTCAATGCATACATTTTTTTAGACGCGATTCGCAGAACCACACTCAAACGAATATTCACACCAGTGTTTTTGGGTTCAGCTTTAAAAAATAAGGGAGTACAAACTTTGCTCGATGCTGTTGTTGATTTCCTGCCAAACCCATCACAAATTGATAATTTGGCTTTCATTGATGAAGTAAAGGGCAAGGAGTAAGTAGAATTTGAACAGCCACTTACTGACAGCTTGATCCCTCCTTTCGAAATGCTCGCAATATTAATATTTTGATTATCTTATTTTTGTATATATTAAGCGAGGAAAAACGAAATATCATATTAAACCCGGAAAGGTCAAATAAGCATCCTTTCTCTGGACTAGCTTTCAAGTTGGAAGCTGGAAAATTTGGACAGTTGACATATGTTCGTGTGTACCAGGGCATGTTGAAAAAAGGAGAAACAATATATAACACGCGTACTACTAGAAAGGTAGGTTACTTTCTTCAAGTCGAAAATATCAACTGCAGGAATGATAATTTTTAATTATATGAGGCTACTCGTCAACGTTATAGGTAAAAATTTCTCGACTGATTCGAATGCATGCCAATCAAATGGAGGATGTGAACGAAGTATATGCCGGAGACATATGTGCACTCTTTGGTGTTGACTGTGCCAGTGGAGATTCATTTGTAGCTCAAAAAGATTTGAAGATTTCAATGGAATCTATTTTTGTTCCGGATCCTGTGATATCTATGAGTATTAAGCCTAAAGATCATATGGACATTGACAAATTCTCAAAAGCAGTGGCACGATTTACCAAAGAGGATCCCACGTATCAAATTTACTACGACACCGATAACAAAGAAACAATTGCCTCTGGTATGGGTGAACTTCATTTGGAAATTTATGCACAGGTAAGCTGATAATTTGTAGTTTATTGAGTAGTACTTTTCTTATTTATAAAAATATTTATAAATAAGCTTCAATAAATATGGAAAAATTATTAGAGAATGGAACGGGAATACAACTGCCCTGTCGTAATGGGAAAACCAAAGGTATCGTTCCGAGAGTCTATAATCACCCCATGTGAGTTTGACTATCTTCATAAAAAACAGAGTGGGGGTTCGGGGCAGTTTGGCCGAGTTGTAGGCGTACTTGAGGTATCACTTACAATCAATCACTCACTCATTTATAACTGTATTATTGTATTTAATGTGTATTATACCTAGTTATATATTCTATCGACTTGACTGTATGTTGTTTTGCCTCATTTCAGCCATTGCCTCCAAACGAAAATACAAGAGTTCAATTTTCAGACGAAACCTCTGGAACAAATATTCCAAAGCAATTTATACCACATATTGAAAAAGGATTTCGAGTTGCTTGTGAAAAAGGCTGGCTTACAGGACACAAAGTTGCTGGTGTTAGATTCCGTCTCATGGATGGTGCATCTCATGTAGTTGATTCGAATGAAATTTCATTCATTTTAGCGGCTCAAGGAGCAATGAGACAAAGTAAGAATTTAAATTTTCAGCAGTTTTTATAACGTGAAAGACCGATTTAGGTATATATATTTGTGCACTTTTTTAGCTTACGAAGCAGGAGCATGGCACATATTGGAGCCAATTATGTCGGTGGAAGTTACAGCTCCTTCGGAGTTTCAGGGGACTGTTATGGGACTCCTAAATAGAAGAAAAGGAATCATTACCGGAACAGACGATAACGAAGGTTGGTTTGTTGTTTCGGCCGAAGTTCCACTGAATAACATGTTTGGTTATTCGTCAGAGTTAAGATCTTTAACCCAGGGCAAAGGTGAATATGCAATGGAATATTCTCGCTACTCTCCGGCTCCTCAAGACATTCAACAAGAGTTGATGACTTTTCATCAAGACAGCTTAGGTCATGGACAACAAGCAAAGAAAAAGAAGAACTAACGTATTAAAAAATATTTTAAATTGGATTGTATAGTAAAATACGAAAAAAAACATAAATTTCGTTATTGGGTGAAGAATTCATTATTTAAAACTACTTCCGAGTAATTCATCTTAGTCAAATTTTCTAGCCAGACAATTCCGTGAAATATGTATAAACTCGTTATTACTATTAATGTTTATAACTTTTTACATGCCTAGATTTGTAGAATGATATTGTAGATACGTACATAATAATAATATTATTATTATTATTAAATGAAAGTATTTCATCGGAAATTTTTTTTCTCGTAATTTTATTACTCTGCAGTTATGAAAGGTGCAATTGACGTGAAATGCATTACGCACGCCACCTGACCGGCCATAAATAATATTTTTTAATTTGTCCGTTGTCGGTTCAGTGCATTAAAACAGATAACAGAAGAGCGTCAGAAACAGTATGCAAAAATAATTTTGGCAAATATGCATGTAATCTGATAATTAATAAACTTTATCTTTATTTATCGAGTATAAAAATAGTCTTGCAGAAAATCACAGAATAGCATATAGAACATTATGGTGACTCACAGGTTTCGTTTCATATAAAATATATTAGTTGAGTGTGTTACATTATTAGCAATACTAGCTTATCATTAGTATACATACATATGTTTTAATTGCTCTCTTATGTGATGCGGTAGCTTGTGAACATCCAATCGCTCCTGTTGAGACTTTTGCTGTCGCAATTTCTCAGCAAAGTTCAAATTCTTTAGAAGTCTAGTAAGACCTGCGAAAGCTGCCTCTTCGTCAATTACGAAAGGAGTTGTGAAGCTTGCTGTTACATCTGGAATCACAGAAGTGGCACGCCTTCTATTAATTGCAATATCTGTCGTCCTTGACCCAGAGGTTAACATTTTAAATCCCAGCCGTTCACCGTCACTGTGGATCTCTTCTTCAGAACTTATACTATTTTTACGTTCTTTTCGAGGATGTCTGAGACCTTCTTTGACTTGAAGCGTATAGTGGGAGCGCACAAAGGGGGGCGATTTGTCCCCACCTAAAATTCGCAATATAGCTGGGTCATTTGATGCAGAGAAACTGGTACTTGAGCGTCGACTGTCTAAACTTCTTGATTTGTTTGTCATTTTTCTTTGGCGGTCTTGTCTCCGATTGGTAATTTGCTTCTTGGAGTATTTCAGTGTTGCCGTTTCAGCAACTTCCGCCACCTCTGCGTCGTCACTGCTGATGTTGCTCGTGTCTGTTTCGGAGTTGGGACCCGGCTTGTGAATAATGATTGACCCGAATCTCAGCGTCATTTTTACCTGAAGGAAATAAAAATTAATTTATTGTTTTGCATTGAAATATAAGGGTACGAAATGAAATACGGAATACTGATTAACAGGGTATTGTTGTATCACAGTGTACGTAAAGTTATTCACACTTATTATATTACGACGTACCTTTAAATTTTGTAACAATTCCAAAGGTGGATAGTGAGCAATTAAGAAAACAATTCGTTTTTGTTGAAAGTTTTGGGTAAAAATCGATTTCTATATTGTGATTTGTGATTGATTGAACTTTTCAGTGATACTGGAGTAGCACGTAGCACTTTCTAAGAGTAATAAACGCAACAATGAAGTGATATCTGTAGTACTGATAGAAAGATACGATAAAGTACTTCACTGGCAATTAACAATTAGCAATCTCTACAAGTTTGTGGTGTTAAACTAGTAAAAGCTAGCTTCTCTCTCAACCAACTCAAAGTGCACAAGGCAAACGTGTTGTGAGAACAAAGTATATAATATTCGGCGTACGTTCAACGATGCTTGATCACGACGAGCTCTCAAAGCCAACTGATTCCTGTTTGGGTTGTTCTCCTTCTTAAATCTTTTATAGAAGTCGTCATCGTGTAATGCACTCATCATAAAAATGTTTGGTAGTACTACTAGTGGCGTGATTTGATTAATATTATTATAAATTATGAATGGTTTGCTTGCATCAGTGCCAATGGAACTTTCTCAGTCTGTAGTGCATAGCAATTTTGTTGTTCCAAAATTACTGTTAAAAGGTCATGTTTGCTGGTACATTTAATCATACCTATACCATATCTTCATTCTACTGCACTTATTTTTCATGAGTTGAACCACTAGGAAATATGTCACGCGTACATGCGTACTGGGGTCGATCTTTTGGATGCAAGATATCATGTTCCCCCGTCAAGAATAAAAGCCGATTCCTTTCACGGCGACAATTAATATGGTTTCCCTGAAAGTGCGAAATTATGCAATGATAATAAGAATAACATTACACACACTCTTGTAATGTTATATTTCGTACGCTTTTGGAATTTTCTATCTGCAGTTTATATAGTTTCATCTTAGCTACAATGTGAATTTATCATGAACTATGGGTAAATAAACTTTTGCATGTTTACGTCTGGATGAATTGCAACATCTTTTTAAAAATCAGTGGACCAACAAGTTTATTTCTCTTCCAGGACTCATATTTTGCAATGAAGAATGTTTTTCACTCGAGCATATTTGTGTGTTTGTGTTATGCATCAAATCACAATCACTTCTGTAATATTGAATATGAGCGAAATACTTGTTTTTGTTTCATCATCTTTTTGAAGCAGACTTTTAGCGTTCTTTTTAAGACTTCTACAAAATAACATTTTACGACTCATGATGTAGTAATTTTAATGAAATTTTTTAAAATTATTTTTTAATTTTGGTCTTTGTTATTGTTATTATTTACACTTTTAAAAGCCATTAAGTTCAATATTTTATTTCGTGTTAGAATTATTATAATATGACAATATTGTTTACTTGTTTACATCGTAAACAAAAATATGACTCCACCGACAGAGAGAGAATTTTTCGAGTGGAAGATTCCAAGATGTCAAAAAATTGTTGCATTCCTATGAATTGTACATGGTATTTGTATTTTGTTCCTACGTAATCTGTAATCCTGCCATTAATGAACGCTTTTGTCAATAAACATTAGTAAACATTTTGTTAAATGTGGTTCTAAATGCAAATAAAATAAATTATTTTACTTGTTTTTCTGTCTGTCCATACTTTAGAGACATTGTTTAGTAACTAATTATCTTTGTGTATTAAAAGTATTCTAATTTTCAAACTAGTTGGAATATGTAGGAGGCTTACAGTACAGAATGTCTTTTTCTTAAAAATAACTGCTTATCAACTATATCCTATTAAAAGACAATGTCAGCTGCATATGCTTCTATCTCATCAACTTAAATTTTGTTTGATTATTTGATATGTAATTGTGTAAATGTGTTTGTATTTGTTTTAACATTCTTGACTAGTTCCATCTTCCAGACAGAAGATACTGGTCGATATTTTGAATTAGAAAAAATCTCCGTTTACAAATTCTTCCAGGCGTCCATTTGTCTTATAAACGAGTATATTTTTTTAAATGTTGTGATGTAACGATACGTGTCATAAGATGCATGGACATGGAGATTACATCAAAAGTATATAAAGCATTACAATATTTTGTTGTATGCAGAGTATGATATAACAATAACGACAAACATTGTGTACTCAGACAATTTTTATAGTCAATCAATTTTAAACACATAATATGATATGATTGATGAAAAATTTGTGGCCCCATTTACACAGGTATGTACACTCACCGTCGCCAACAAGGCTATTTATGCTTGACAAATATTTTTGAGATGCTAAAAGTTTACCCTTGTATTACCGTTCATGTAAACTTCATACAGATTGTAACATGACCATTATGTCCGCAGATCTCACAAAGTCACAAATTGTAAACAACGTAATTTGTCAGTAGTGATAACCCTGATTGTCTGGCGTTGCCCCTCATACGTCTTTAGTATTATAAATGGTGCAAGAATTTTTGCTTCTGTCATCCATACATTCACTCTTGAAGTTTTATATTTTATGCACATGTTTGAATGAATATACATTATAATTGTGTTTATGTAGATATGAAAATGTATGCTTCATACTTAATGTGGAATGTGCCGATTTTTTCCAAACTTGTTGTTCTTATAAAAGCAGTGGTTAGTCGTTCTATTTGCTGCTACAACTCAATCAAAACAAATAAAAGTAAACAGTGCAAAGTCCAACCAGATCAAAAACGCAATTTCCCCCGTATTATGACTATGATTCACTATTAGAGAGTGCTGAACAGAAGTTGCACATCATTTACAAATTACATTGCGATTGGGAATTTTGCGATACTAAAAGTTGCGCGGACCATGACCTCGGATGTTTTGTTTTTGTTATTTTTTTCTAGCATGATGATTGTTATGCTTGTCTGGCTAAAGGTGAAGGAAATTGGTAGTACTGGTACAGGATCCATTCTACATCAATGTTCTTCATAGTTTTTCAAAGTCAGTCTGTTGAATGATGTGTGTTCACTCAGTTTTGTGTTCAATGGCATCTAATAACCTGCTATTTGGTTGCAAATATTTAGTGTTTTCATTTTTTGCACATAGTCGTTTACTTTGCTTTCTGGTTACATATAAGGTGCCACCCATACGCACCTTATGCATAATATCATGATCATGTCATGATTATATTGCAGTATATCATATTTCACTTGAAGGGTGCAATTTTGCACCCTTCAAGTGAACCGATCGGAAAGTATCAGGAAACTATTCAAAAGTTTATGTCTCTGAAATGTAGATCGCTTTCAGAAAAAGTACAAACGATGTTTTGAACAACCGTAAATTAGTTAAAAACTCGCGTAGTCCTTACTAACAACGGATATCCAATCCTTTCAATAAATCCATTCCTGCAATTCTTTAGGTGTCAGATCCATGAAGGCAAAATAGTAAACCTTGTAGGGTTTTCAATGGATAAGATACTATTTATGGGGTATAGCATGAAATTCGTATTGATGATTATGGTCATTGGTACGTTAGCGTTCATTTGAATTGTACATTATTGTTACTGTTACAGAGAGTTGATGTTAACGAAAGATTGTGAGCGGGCTCTTTTCACATATAGCTTTTGTTGAATTCTTCAGTACACAGCGATAACGAGCTGAGGGTAGACAAATCGTGTCTTCGTATGCAATGCAATTCGATAAAGATGTAAAAATAAAAATACATATCTACACCTAAAACCATCTACAAGACGTATGGCCAAGGCCAAGATGGTAATGGACTTACCAGACGATCGTTTTATTGCATGCGTTTTGTATCAAGTGCAATTCACTATTGTTGTTTTGCTTGGTATGAACATCTTTAGAGAAAAACATAGATCAGAACTTGTCCACGTGCAAATGCATGCACAGCGCATTATCATGTACTTGCTCATTAATTTAAATACCTAATTCTACTGCGCAGTTCTCTCGCTTTTTAGCACAAAATTCAGTTACTCGAGCTTATCCCATGCATCATAAAAACTTGGCGCATTGGTAAAATAAAATACATATACCAAGTAAAAAGGAGAATGCTAACTTTACTTCTTACAGAAGAGGGAAAACGTCATGCAGTTACTGGTTTACCACAGAATAATTCTCACTGCATGCTTTACGATGAATGTTATACGTTGTGCGGATGTTTTCGTCGAATTTGAGAATATATCATTTAGATAGTAGATTGGTGAGAGGTGTTGCTTACGAACTGAAAAACTTAACGTTGTAAAATGTAGTAAAACGGGTTGACCGCCAGTGGTACACATAATGTGCTCTAGTCCTTATTCCTTATTCTGTTGTACGTGTTTTACCGAATGATGAAAATCGGTTAACGTGTGTTGCAAGGAGAAGTTTTCACCATTTTTACACAAGGAAGCACATGACTAGATGAAAGTAAACCCATGTTTTCATGCGTTGGACTCAAATGGGACCTTTCAATTGTTGGTGCACCACTAAATTTTGATGTTGGTTGTAGTTTCGATCCTGGGGAACCCCTTAAGGGTACTGATCAATTTCACTGAAACCACAATGCTAATGTTCCATGTTTTAAAAGTAAATTTTTACCAAAGACATTGAAAATTGAGTTTAAAATTTGACACCATATTTATTTCAATGCTTCGCATAGACTCGCAGGCAGACTCACAGTAGTATCATATATACAACCTAGTGGTTCCAAATAAGTACGTTAATTTCATATATGCACTCATAAATGTATTCTTATCAAATAAGGTGGTTTGTAAAATGCATGCATTTGTGTTTTCCTGTTGCTCCTTCCTCTGATCTGCACGGTCGTCGCCTGTAATCTGAGATTCGCAACGCGCAGTGATGTTCTGTCATGACATTATAAACATTTTATGTTGATTTTTTACTTAGTAAAATTATTTTAGTAAGGTTTTTACTTCTTTGTTTAGCCCGTCGCGTCGAATAACCATGATCCCCTGATGTAAACAGACTACATTGACGGTGGCTACAATAAAATGCGTCTTATCCTAATTAAATTAAGTATTACATATTATAATGTGTATTTGAATTAAAGTATACTATGCAGTGAGATGAGATGAAACGTACCGCCAGTTGTATGTATGTATGTATGTTGTTTTGTACAATATGCAATAACGATAACAAAACTGGTCAATTCCTTACATGTGTATGTTTTTACAGTATGTACTTATGACAAGGAGTGGCCTGCCAAAGTGAAAATATCATTCACAACGCACCAAACATGTTCCAAAATAAAAGAAAAATGAATTAATTTTCCAATCAAGAATTTTATGTCAAATGCGTAGTGCCCCAGAGAACGTCTTATGCTTTACAAACCAAACACATATTGCACTCATCTGTCAAACTTACATGTAGCGTTATAATTATCAAGATTTTTTTAAAAATAATTTACATTTTACGTAGAAAACGATCCTTTGCTTTTTTACATTTTGCCAGTTGACATTTTTGTAATTTTGCTCTCGATGAGCTGCCACGATGACTCCTTACCAGATAACACGAATTTACTACTACGTACTTACGACGTAGTAAGTTTGATAGTCCATGACTCACATTTAATGTTTCATGTAGACAATTCTGCAAATATTGTGGCTATATGCATGTAAAATATATCAAATAAAAAAATCACAACATACACATTGGAATGCAATATCATCAAATATGAAGCGTGGAATATTTCCATCATAGGCCTAACATTGAACTGCTCCCGTTTTATATAGTATACTACATACTACAACCATATTTGTGCATTTATGCATCTAGTCAATTCATTATAAATTGAATGAACATATAAAAAGCTAAATGTTGAAAAAAAAGGATAATTAGAGGGAGGAAGGCCAGGTCACATTTTACACAAGCCAATTCATTTAAACTATATGTTTCATCTGTAAAAGTATTGTCAATTATTTCTGGATAGGTTTTCAGCATTATGGAGACATTCAACTAGTTAAAACCTCTTCAATTGATTTATGATTGTTCATTGATTTGTTTATTTTTTTATGTTTTACAAACACAGATAAATGTTATTTGTCTCGATGTTAAATGTACAACACATCACTATTGTGCCTCGGTAAGTTGTGTGACCAGAATATAATGTTTATATGAAATATGATTTCTTAAATTTGCACAACATAAAAGTGATATAGGTAGGTATCTGTAGAATTTAAAACAACCAAATAGTTGCTGACTTTTGAAGGTATTTACACTATGAAATTACAGGTATACTACTTAGTATCGATTTTTGTGACAAATATAATCATGAAGACTGACACTCAAAAATTGTTATAAAACAAATATTTAACTCATTATTTTATTTTTCCCCAAATTACCTATGTCAATAATACATGTATACAAACATAATGATTCATTTAACACCGTATACACACCGTTCGATCTCATATTAAATATTTGAACATAAATGTATTTTATCATGATTTTTTCAAAATTAAATAAAAATATTTAATTTAAATGCTTCTGACATACAGTTTACAGGTGACAGGGTAAAATTAGTACTACATTCACATTTTGTAAATCTCGAATATGCCATTTTACAGTGTTCACTATTTTACACACATTCAACATTGGTTAAAAATGTGGTAGTGGCAACTATTCGTCCTTACAGTAATTTCATTCATTCATACTCGCTTAATATGAACATATAACATGCATAATTTATACCAATATACTTTTACTTACATTACATTGTACATTATTTAACAATCATACACACACACAATTTTTATTTTTAACATAGGTATAATTTGTATAATTTTTATAGGTACTAATAATAATAATTATTATTACTATCTGACGTGTTAATTATCTTAACCCACAACATCAAATCAAATATCTCCAGTGTGCGTGTCTTACGAATTCCAGACTAATTGACCTTAATTTGTCTGCAAAATTAAACAAATACGCTTTCATACATACATACTTACATAGGAACCTCGAAAATCATTACCCAAAAGTTTACACATCTACATCCAAAAAGCTGACAAATTATCTTTACTTTAAACAATTAATTTTGTATCAAGCATATTGCTCAACTTTAAATTCATGACATTCAATGAGCTACATATTATATTTGGAGACAAAAGACGAAGTAATTATGTGGGCCACGCGTTAGTTTAATTAACTAATACTTTGAGTAACTCAAAGGTTCATCATATCAAACAATGCATACTTTTGATGGGACATAATATGTATTCTTCGATCTTCATTACAAGCAATAATACATTTCCTTAATATGTTGTTACAGCCACACCTTATAATTACCTAAATAGGTATCTAGATTAATTTTTATCATAAATAAGCAAATTGTCACAACTCCATGTTTTGTAGCGGTGGTGCTTATCATTTTGTAAATAGTTTTTGACTGTACTCCTTACATGTATCCTCGAGATACACTACAAATATGATGCCTTCATAAGCATGTTGAGAGTATGAGTGGCATATGAAGTTGGATTGAATTTCTTGTCATTTGGGAGGAAAATATTTGCTCCCATTTCTATATTTATCTTGTTTGTAGCCATTATGAAACTTTTGAATTGTAAACAATTAAATTACCTCATGTAAGC
>JAHZNC010004485.1:0-22622 GCA_027744095.1 Zhuqinia jingwanae | reverse complement strand
GCCGTGCGCTATAATAATTCCACAGAAAAATATATACCTACAATAACAATACATACATAAATATTGTACGAAAGAAGCACATACGTAAGATAAATGTTGAGGGAGTATATTCTGTTGGACATGAGATGAGGACGGCAATAAAAAATGTTTGCTTGCATAACATTTGGATGGTCAATGCAAAATGGTCGTTGTATGCACAAAAGGAATTAGGAAAAAAGTAGTTTTTTTTATATCTTTTAACTTTTTTATCGTAATAGGGGACGTCAGCATCAGTAATGTATACATGCATGCATTTGAGTAGTAGTAGTCTGTGCGCTACATGGGTATCAGGTAGGTGTTGAAAAATACCTGCGCACAATGAATTTTCTTTTTGTCGTTTATGATAATTAAATCCAAATTGTTATTCATACAATTTGAAACAAATCAAAGTAGGTCTAAAGACGAGAACCAAAGTTAAAACTACTAAATATTATGCATGACAGTAAGGATTTTATACACATTCTTGTTAAGCATTTTTTACTATTTTATTTTACCGATTTTTGAAAAGGTTTGATGAGAGATTTATTTTTTTTAAAGATTTTTTCAGATTCAGACTAGCACAAGCTGTGCTAGTACTTTTGTGTGTCAACGGAAATGCATCCAGTCGAAGGGACAGCAGGTCCTTGCAGCTGCAAGAGGTGGTGGAATCCGGCAATTTGTTTGCAGAGGATGTATACAAAGTAAGAAATATAAGACATATTGGATCAATGTTATTCTATAATATTTAACGCGCAAAATAGTGCCATTCAAGTTTGTTCTGTATTCTTTTCATACAATGTGTGTTTTTTTGTCAAACATTCAGGTATTAACACAATCCGATAATTCCAATTCCTCATATGAAAATAAGAATTTGATGATTTCTCCATTGAGCATTCATATTGCTTTGGCAATGCTTATGGCTGGAGCGGCAGGCAATACAGAAAATGAAATATTAAAAGGGTTACGAATCAGGGATGGCATGGCGGAAGAAGACATTCACAAAGGGTTCACGGATCTTATCACAAAGTTGAAGGTAGTTAATATAATTTTCTTATACGAATTTTTGTATTAATAGAAAAAAATATTACTTTTCGCTGAAATATTTCATCCATTAGGATAATTCTAAGGATGATGGTGAAGTACAATTACAAATTGCAAATAGAATATTCGTTGGACAAGTCTACCCCATCAAGCCCAATTTCCTGCACACTATTCGTAAGCATTATTTTGCCGACGCAGAGCAGGTCGATTTCGCAGAGAAGGACTCAACAGCTAACAAGGTTAACGATTGGGTGCAGAAAGCTACAAGAAACCGAATTAAGGATATCATTGTGCCTAGTAATTTTTTATTTTTATTTTATTTATTTTTGCTGTTGTTGCTGAATGATAAGTTCATGTACTTGGTATGTGTTTGATTGATAAGTAAATCTCTGAAATTTGTAGGCATGCTAAACAACCAAACAGCGATGATTCTGGTAAACACCATTCACTTCAAGGGAGAATGGAAATTCCCTTTTAATCCTGATAGCACAACGAAAAAGCAGTTTACTACGATCAATGGGAATGAGGTTACCGCGAAAATGATGAAAATGGACAGGCCACGTCGATTTAAATATGCTGTACTTCCTGAATTAAGATCCTCTGCGGTTGCATTGCCATACCTTGTAAGTGTAACGAAAGACAAAGTGTCCATATGAAATGGAAATTGGAAATCGATTTATCAGCGTTTGAATGTATTTTACAGTCTCAAAGGTATAGCATGATTATCTTGCTACCAGAGAAAGGACACAACCTCAAAGAAGTGGAAGCTCGTATTCAGGAAAACACTTTGGCCGACATACCGGCAAGAATGAGGACTGTGTCTGTGGATGTGAGCATGCCCAAAACGGTGTTGGAATTTAATGTAGATTTGATCGCCAGCAAGGTGATAGAAAATGTGAGTGATATATGCCATTAAATGGTAACCAAAAATATTACGTCTATATATGACACGGTAAAAGCATTTTTATAACTAAACTAATATTAATAATTATTATTACTAATGATCTGTAGCTGAACATGACAAGTATGACCACACAATTAGCGGAATTCGATAGAATGTCGGATGAAAAAGGTCTTAGAATAACGAATATTATTCATAAAACGTTCCTGGAAATAAATGAAGCTGGTATGAGAAATACTCTTATACATACATACATACCAACATTTATTGATTGAATACCTTTTTAGATTTCATATATAAATTTCGCTACTATTTTTTCACAGGAAGTGAAGCCGCAGCAGCTACTGCTTTCGTGGCACAAGCTAGATCCCTCGAACTGGAACCTGATGCAGCGGTCAAGTTTATCGTTGACAGACCGTTCATCACATACATCTATGATTCTCATACAAAGAGTATTCTCTTTGTGGCCAGAAAGATTTCGTGATATATTCTGTGCACATATCACTTTTTAAACGTTACCCAAAGTACTTATTATAATATGTTATTGTTAATCATTATTAAATGAACGACATTTTTTGTCGCACTCTAACATGACTCATAGTAATAAAACCCTTAATTCTAAAGTAATATCTGAGTTTATGAATGATTCTGCATGATTTCTGGTATAAGCATATTATAACAACCAGATGTGAGTAGTAATTCTATTAGGTATATAATTATGTATCTTTACCTAAGATGTTAGTTTATATTGTTGCCTTTACTTCCAGTCTTCTGTTATCTTACACGTTTTCAGGGTATCTATTCTTTCTCAGGGCAACTGAGTTTTAGCAACCTACATATATCATACATCTCATCATCATTTTTATGTGAAAATCACAAAAACTAATGAATATGAGAAAATACATACTTACAATGTATACCTAATTGTAAAATATCCTATCCAACTATTTATCCTGTCTGTGGTCTATATCACGCGCCATTACTGCCATCCTGACAATGAAAGAGTTACTATTTAATAACCGTGACATTGACATTCTCGACCACAAACCCAGCAGTCGTAAATTCAAGAATGCATTGCGAAGTAGTCGCCAGCCAAGTAACAAATCATTCAAAGATGCAGTATTAAAATTCATTCATTTGCGCTACTACCCACCTGGCCTGATCCTTCAATATCTCGACTGCCAAGGAAGAAATAAAGAGAAAGTCATCGAGCTACTGGAATTGAATTATTCGTCAAACATTTCACGATTTTCTGATGACATTTTAAAATGTGAGCCTTTGCTCTTTTCCACGCGTAATCACAGGACCGCGTTGGTGGATGCACTAACAAAACTTAAAGAACGCTGCTTGCATGACTATGCAAAAAGATTTGTGAAGCAGTATAGTTTCTATCCCCATTCCAGTCCTGTAACAAAAATGTGCCTGAGCAAAGACGGAAGAAAGTATGTTTTCTTTTGATATAATTGGGTTGTTGATTTTTCTTTGTTAGAATCATTACACAGAGCAGTAATTAATAATTTCATAAAATTAATAGATGTATAACTACCAGTTATGCAGAAAACATGTGTTCAGTTTGGGATTTGGGGGCAATGCGAGAAACTGCTTTGTTGCATGGTCATTCTCAACCAATTACTGCACTCTCTCTGAGTCATTTTTCGTTAGTTCTATTTCATTCATTCATTGCAATTCTTAAAAAAATATGTAACATTTCATAAATATCATCCTAATCCCACTGATCCCAGTTGGATTATTGTTAACTGATAGTATAGGGTAATTTTCATATTACTACGTAATATAAATACAGAGACAAAGCGGTTACGGCATCAGAGGATGGGACACTCCGTCTTTGGGATCTGTCGAGACCTGCCGACTTGTCAGCTCGCCAGCAGAACTATAGCAAATGCCAAGTTAAACTTGCAGTGACAAAAGGGAAAATACGATGTGCAGAAACAAGCGCAGATTTCACAATGGCTGCATCCGGATGTTCAGATAATGTGGCATATGTTCATGACTTGACGAATGGTAAAAAGGAGAACAAGAAAACTCATTTGTGTCACAAACAGGCACATTGTTTCAGTCATAAAAATAATATGACATGTATAGATATGGTATTGTCTGATTGTGACTTTGGTGTTTTCTATTTAGGCATTGCCATGTACAGGTTTTCAAATGGACATTCCATGGACATAACAAGCCTTCAGTTTGATGTCGCCGGTAACACCCTTCTTACTGCTTCAGCCGATTCAAAAGCTGCTCTGTGGGATTTGCGTAGTGGTGACCTGGTTTCCACTCTGGAAGGTCATAAAGATGAAATTGTCAATTGTCTCTTTGATCATCTCTGTCAAACAGTGGCCACTTGCTCGTTGGACACTACAGTGCGAGTTTGGGATGTCAGAATGCTAGGTGGAAACGGTGGACTCATGAGAGCAGGAAGCCCGAATGCCAGCCCCAGTTTATTGCATGAGTTTAGAGAAAATGATGATGAAGTTTTGAGCATTCACTTTGATTCACGGGGTAACCATTTAGCCAGTGGAGCCAAGGATGGGACGCTCACAGCTTGGAATGTAAAAAAGGGCCAACTCCAATTTCAAATAAAGAATACGCATGATGGGCCCATTAGAAAAGTTCAATGGAGTCCTAACGGAGGCTTGCTTATGACTGCCAGTGATGACAAAACGGTTAACTTGTTCCATCCAGACATGGAAACGTGCATTCAAACATTGTCTCATCATAAAGGGCCAGTGAGTAACGCTTGTTTCAGCTATTCCAACGAGTATATTGTGACTGGAGGTGAAGACCGGAATGTAATTGTGTATAGACTTGAAAAACCTCTGAAGAATGAGCCGTTTGTTTTGTCCCCAATGTTCATTCGGAGCACAAGACTGTCGGCGCGATGAAAGAGGAAAACATGAGAATTGCAACATGTAGTAATTAAACTGACACACCTGCTTCAAATCATTTTTCCTTAACGTATAAACTATATAATATATCATGAATTGTACACGGCATTATATTCTTGTAATTAAAGAAGTTGTAATTTTTAAACTTTATATATTATATTGTAAAAGATTTTTTAATCACGCTTTCGTGAACACAAAAATTACAATGATATACGCATACACCACATAATATTACATTTATGCTTACATTAAGATTGTAATAGTACGTAATAGAATAACAATTCGTAAATTAGATCAATTAACAGTATTTTATTCTATTACATAATATTTCATACAGAACGTGCGTCAAAACGTTAAAACCAGTAAAAGTTTAATAATATAATATAGTAATATTAGTAGTGACAACAGTAATACAATTTACCATCCTATTTTTTTTCAGAGAAGACAATGTAATTGAATTAAAATAAGCATCTTTTTACAGTTTTTTCAAGAAAAAAGACGTTGCATTATTATTAGCTGTTGTAAATTGCTTGATTGATGATTTGAGAAAAAAATTGACGCCGCACTGTTGTGGCGTTGTGTGAACTTTAATAGATTACCTATATATACTTATTGAAGTGTATGAGCTCTCTAAAACTGTGAACGGTTCAGTATTCAACATATTATATATTTTTTTAATACAAAAGATCTTATACAACCATAAACCGATATGATGATGAACTTTTTGCTTCAATTATAACGCAAAGGTACTCAAAACCAGCCTTTTCTATTAAAATATCAAAAACAAGCACTTAGTAATCGATGTAAAAGGTATATATTTTTTATGCAATATCTTAATATAGATATGCGGACAGCCCTAAAAGGTATATAGGTACATACAAATTATGGAGCAGTCCCTTTTGACTTGACTTATCTTTTCAACATAACAATATTTTTTATACATATCCAAGTATAACAAACATACAACACACATTCTTATCAAACAGCCTGTTATTATGAGCCATTCTGTTTTACTCCAATACATGAACCATTACATAAAATCTAGTGTTTTTTTTAAAGTAAACTAAAGACCAACGAAACTTAGCAAGTATGATCAAAGAGAAAGGTACAAGTTGCGAAAAAACATCCCTTTTGAAGAACTTTAATTTTTTTTAAACAGTTAAAATAATAAATAAGATATAATATAAGTATAGTCGAATAATGTTTTGTTTTCGTTTAAACTCCCAAAAAATATTTGCGCATATTAATTTATGCTCAGTGAAATGATTATAATAAATATAAATAATAATAATAATAATATGGACTTCTTTGGAATCTCTACTCTACACACTAAAACTACATAATATGTTATAAAACTACAAGTTAACACGAAAAGAATAGGTATGTATTCAACTTTTGTACACTACATTCTACCAAGTTTATAGGTTTTGTGGGTTCATAGTTTTTCACTTGTCGATATATATTTTTTTAAAGAAGCAATTGAGCTTTAGCCTTAAAATCTTTGACGTTGTTTGATTGTTTCTTCTTTTTTCTATATTGAAAGCATCTTCAAATATTCATTTTTGAAATATGCGTACTTACACTACCCAAATACACCAAATCATTCATTTATATGTGTGTAGCATGAATCATCCTTGACGTCAATACTCAACCCAACAGATATTTTTTGATAATTTGAATTATAGTTTCTTTCATGTAACTTGTGAGGCAACTAAGCGTGTCATCGGTGATGTGATATTCAATGTTTTCTTTTGTAACTCATGTCTAATATCTAAGAATTTTAGTAGCAGGTAGGAGTGATTTTGCTAATAAATACTTTTCTACTATTTAAAACAATGAACCACTTTCAATATTTGGCATCGATTTTCGGTTGTCATACAAAAAAAATGGTTAGGCTGCCTGCGTTATAGTAATATAGCGGCTTTTTGTAATGTTTTCTTTAAATCATGTGCATAAGCACAAATATGTCTACTATTAAATTTTTTTCTTTCTTAAATTTCTTTTTTGCACTATTTCTAATTTATTTTGATATTAAAGTCTGCATATAATATAATATAACGTTTCTTCATTGAGTATAATAATATGTATTTATGCATATATATTTTTTGGATAGCTAGTAGTAACTCTTTGAAATGTCCCTTTTAGGAATACTATTTCAGCGTCATGATAAAGAGACAACAATTATTTTTAGTTAGCGAGCTTGTAGCAGTAACAATTTTTAAGTAACCCTATATATTCTTAAATATTTTAAGAAAAACAACACAATATAGTTTCACAATGACAATAATAATTTGAGATATTTATAATATTCTAGAATAGGTAGACACCTATATTATTATTACTATTACAATGACTAAATCTAAAACTATAATAGAATATGTATTTATATTTAAAGAACTAAAAGAGCTGTGCAAATGTCATCTTGTGGATTAAAGTAGTATGTCGTAGCCTTTTGTGTTTTTTTTGCGTCTTGCTTTAGGTCGAAGAACGAGAAGTGCATATTATCGTAAATCCTTTTTCCGATGGTGTCACAATATACACAGCACTTAACCAGCAACAGCTAAATATACTACATACCTACTACAGTTGATAATACCTAATTTCACTACATTATATCTACAAAATGAAGGCCATATATATTGGTGATAAAAATGACAACTTCATTATAAGTAATAACATGTATATTTGAAGAACTGATACTAATGTATTTTTACATGAAGGCAACCCTTTTTTGTTTCTTCAGTAAGAAAAAATGTAGAGAAATGTGTGTGTGGCCTGATTTCTTCTGCCGATATTCTGCTGCTTTTAGGTTTTGGTTGTTGCTGTTGCTGTAATCGTTAGCAAATTACGAGGTGCTCGTCCCATTCTTCGTAAGCGGGCTGTGAACAAAAATTAACAAACAAAATACAATTTAAAACAATGTCATCATTGATTGTGAAGAGAAAGCTCTGAAAAATACATAGATTGATAGCAATAATTTTAATATATCAAAATATAGAAATCCCAATACAACAATGATGGCTGAATTTATATAATTCAAATTGCGGAGAGACAGAAAAACAACGGTTATTTACACTGTTTGTACACTTGTAAATAATTGAAATTTTCTAAAATTCGCAACATATTTAAAAATTTAAATGAAAACTCACACAATTGTCTGTATATATATTTCAACCATCATCCACCGTTTCAATCCAATCAAAAATGCTAAAAGAAATAATAGAAAAACTAAGAATTCACAGCCTTGTAAAAGCTTGCTCTTGCTGGGCTATAATAGATATTAAGCTTTGTATCTTACAAAAAGGAGCATTCACATAATCGCATCGCATATCACTTGATTAATGCTCTGATGGCCAAAAATATTAAATTTGCCTTTTGCATGTCAAGTGTCAAAATGCTTTTTTATAAATATTTATATACACGGTGCAAAAGATTCAGTCCAAAAGTAAAGTAATATTTATTATTATTATATCATATAGCTTTACAGGACTCGTTTTGTGTAGTTTTTTTTTGCAATCGTAAACCCGCATAACCAGCGGTGTGGTATAAAGTTTCACGAAGGAAAAAAGTATCTCGTTTAAGGACTGCACCTCAAAAATAATACTTGCCGAAAAGTAACACCATCACAAAATCCAAAATCTACGCTATTTCAAAAATAAAGTTGGTGGTGCAGATAAAAAAGGTCTCCCTAAAAACACAAATGTTAGTTGAATGAATCTAATAATTTTGAGTTTTAATCCAGCAGTATTAAAAGCATTTACAGTGACAGTAGTACAGAATATACAGAATGGTTAAAAAAAACATATTTACAGGTAGTAGTAATAGTCGAGCATGCATTAAAAATTTACAAAGAAGGGGGTACAGAAATGGAGGAAGTCTTGCAGGGGGTCGGGAAGGTGGACCAAAAGATTTAAAAAATGGAGTAGGAGTTTTTGATGATGATACGTTTAAAATGAGGAAGGTATGGAGAAAGTGTAGAGTAGAGACTCGTGTGTTGTATTTTTATGCAACCAACATTTAATATTGAATGCACTAGTGTTGTGTCAGAGTATTTTAAAGTGTGTGAATATTTTTTATTACAAGATATAAATAGCCACAAATTATATGCGCAACTGATTATATATTTCTAATTATAGAGTAGTTAACAGATTTATTTTTTACATAAAATACAGTCAGTGTGGTCATCGATTTCCGGAAACGGAAACTCAAACTCTTGTCATGGATTATGTCAGTAGTATATAGAGAGAAAGTCAAGTAGTAAATAGGTATATATATATTTTTATTTTGTAAGCCTATAAATTCCTTGCTTGTGAATAAAGTGATACAAACTTCAAAACATAATAATTGTCAACGATCTAGTAGTATGGTATTCAATTAACTAATTAATGGATAATATATGTATCAGTGTCTACTACTGAAAGTTAAAAACTGAAACATAGAATAACAGAAAACCGCAAAAAAGTTAAAAGTTTTCAAATAGATTTTTTTTTTGAATAATTATTTTCAATTTGGCACACAAAGAAAATCTAGTATGGATATAATTTGTCAAGAGCAAGTAAAAACCGACAGTGAGTTCAAAAGTTTTCGAATAAAAAATCATCATCATCAATCATGAATATTTTTTTTACTTTTTCAATTATTACCTTTACGAAAGTCTTGTTGTCTCTTTAAATTTTCATCTTCTCAAAGTAGTTGAATTGCATAGCCCCTCATCTCATTTATCAAAATAATCCTCACAATATTTTCATTCATTCAAGAAAATAATAGTAATAATAAATTCATTCAGTTCAGATCCCGATGATGAGAGTAGAGAGAGAGGTAAGACCATATTTTAATCTTTCATATTATAAAAAAATCTCTATATCTTGTGAGTTCGTTTCATAAGCGTCTTGAATTTCAATTCGGCATGTGTTCTATTTTACATTTAAATTGACTTGCTTGCATTTTCTTTGTTGATTTTAGTAGTGAGCTTTAAAAAAAAATCCAAGTCGTATTTCATGTCGTGACCATTTGCGCTTAGCGCACACAACACAACAATGGTCATATTTTCTATGAATGCAATTTAGGAGATCATGAAAATAGATTAATAAAAAATACTGTTTTCTCCATTTCACGGGATTGGTGAAAAGCGGGAGCTGGCTGATACATATATAATAAAATTGTTGTGTGTTGTGGTGATGGTATATGGTGCACAAATATGGTTAAAACAGAACTGTGGTGTCGGTTGGTCTCCAACAAAGAGGAGTTCATAAAAATAAGAATTAAATGAAACGAACGAACAATAATAACGTACAAATAAAAAAACAATCACTGGATAATAATAATAAGAGTAATTATAATAAAATTCAACTGAAACAAAGGACACACCGCGAGACGGTACAGAACTTGAGACGTCACAACAATGCAACTCGTCGTCATCATCATCGTCCTATCGCTTAAGAATGTGCATACTAAAATAACTAATTTTTATGATAAGATTATAATTATAGAACTGAAGTAGTAGTAGTTGATTTGTTGAAGTTATAGTAGCAGTAGTAGTAGTAGTGTCTCTGTACAAAGTCTGTGTTGAATTATATATTTTCTCAAGTTGTGTGTATAATGATGAGAGTAGTAGTAGTAGTGGAGGAGATATATTTTAATCAGTGCTTTCAACCGATTCTTTTGGTTTTGCGCTCTGGAAAAATAAATAGACGTGTGCAATAATAAGTAAAACTACTGTATTTATAAAGCAATCAATCAAAAAAGTAAGAGTAATAAATAAATCAACAACTTTAATTTTTTTTCAGTCAAATATTCTTGTCAACAAGTCAGTGTTGTTTTTAGGTATTCGCTGTGATGATGGTGTGATAGTGAAAGTATGAATTATATAAAATATATGTATATACCTAATTATGCAAATTTACCGTTTCTAAACTTTATACTACCAACTTGTTTTGAAAATACGGATAATAATAATATTAATTTAGTCCCCATAAAATGCATCCATTTACCCAGAGAAAGCACGATGATGTTGAATATGGTATACACTACATAAAAATAACCGCTACATTTTTGATTCGCGCATAGCATTTCAACTAATGCAGAAAATAAATGCAAAACTGAAACTGAGAGTATAAGATTTATAAAGCGAAATTTTGTATTTTGTAGAATGGACATAGCATGTTATCCGCCATCCACCAGCCTTTTAGTTTTGTATTTACCTGTTTTTGTTAAGCTATAAATGGCAGCGATGAGGTGTGTTTGTGAAAGATCAGAAATGTTCGCAGTTTTTTGTTCACTTTTCACTACTTTCACGACCGATCCTTTTCAGCCGGACTATATAAAATCACACAAAAATCACACACATGCAAAATTAGTATGGCACTCGAGAAAGATTATTATTGTTATTCTTATTAATATAGTAAGTATATAGACACACATCAAATCATTCTAATATTAATAGTTAATTAAATATTTTTATAATTATTATTTATTTAAATTATCATTACAAAAATATAGAATATGGAAGAGAGTGTAATACGAGTACTGACAGTTGTACGCATAAAAATTGACAGTCAGACATACACAAATAACCAACCGAGGTGACAGTGAAAGTGAAGTGAGATATTCATGTTAGTTGTGAAATCAGCCTTTCTCAAAAAAGTGTAAAAGATAGGAAAATGTATTATACCAAATATGATTGATTATGAACGATTCGTCCAAATTATGAATAGATGTTGTAAAATCGAAAGCCAAGTTCACTTCCCAACTTCCCGTGAATTCTGTGCAAAGTGAAATATACGATGCTCCTCCTCCTCCCATTATTATTACAAACAATGTTTTTGATGCGCCTACTAATTTTATCTTTAATGTGAAATGAAAGTGTGAAATGTACTCAAATGTGTATAAAGATAAAGTAAAAGAGAAGAATAATAAGTAAGAAAGGGTGTTCATATCTTGAAGGAAAAGATAGATTGTTTCACAAGATACATATATAATATGGTTAGCATAAATTAAAAATAAATTAGTATAAAACAATAAAATAATAAGTTTGCTTGTGAGCAGTTTTGAAAATTAATCTGGAATGTTTTTAGTAGGAACAAAAATCAGAAAGAAATGATTTGTGTGGTTTTACATTGAAACTGTGCACGCATTCATTCATATCACAAGTTCACAATAATTGTGGCTTTGCTGAACTTTCACTTTCCAGACAGACAAAAAGGACTTTTCGTCACACGCATATATAAAGTCACCACAAACATTCTACTAACTAATTCTGCCAAATGAAATCACGTATTGAGATAATTGAGAAATATTTACCATAAATAAAAAATTCTACTCGAGAGATTCTTACACTGCACCATCATCATAATGAGAGTTCATTTTGTCTCGAGAATATGGATCCCTCCATCAGCGTCCTTCCTAATTTTTACCTTTAACTCAAGACGCTCTTCACAAATGCAAGTAATCAAGATTGAACGCATTTTTTTTCGCGAAGAAGTAGGGTGGTTTGGAAGTAGACATTGATTGAGTGGAGCAGAAGAAGAAGTAGGAAGTGAACAAAGAAACACAGAAGAAGAGATGTGATGTGAAAGATTAACGAAAAAGAGAGAGAGAAAATGTGAAAGAAAAAAAGAAAAGAAAAATGATAGAATCACAAGAAGAAGATATTATTAAAATAAAATTTAAAATGATAAGATAAACTGAAAATTATTGTAAAATTAAATCGCTTAAAAACTAGCAATTATCATTAGATATAATTTTAACGCACTGCATTTTAATGTATGAATATTATGCACGAATATTCTATCCTCCCACCTTTGCTAAATTTTTCATTTGAAATAAATATAAAATTTATACCTATTACTCCCCTATCTGCAGGATATTTGGGATAAAATTCCATTAGCAATATGCATGAAAGTGGACGTCATAAACAGGCATATAAATACCTACATAGATATATCTTCATTTCCATGTCGCATTCAAGATTGTTGTAAACCTCGTGGATGTTAAAATTAAACCAATGTGCCCAAGTCTAAACGCCTTCGTAATACATTTTCATTTACCTATGGTCTGGCCCCTATCCCTGGCGCCACAACACCAACCTAACTAAAAGCAAAAGTGATAAAGCTAAAATCACTCAAATGAAGCCAAGAAACCACTTTACTACCGAAAGATGAATCCCCTTCGTCCTTGTCAGAAAAAAAATCCTCCTCGGCAATATTCAACAAGAAAATATTTCATTGTTAAACAAAACCATTACTATTTTGCAACTATTTTTCTCTGTTCTTGAGCTTTCACTACTGTCCAACTTTTTAAAGTATTTTTTAAAACATTAGCATAAGGCTGATTGAACATGATTATTATACCTACCTACACTTGTATGCTTCATTGTGTTTTTACATTTTGCTAATATGAACAAGACTACCACAAACATTCAATGACTTTAGCTCTTTTTCATCAAAACAGTCAATTTAAAACTGTAATCTCAGAAAAGTAGTCGGTTTTGAAGTAATTTCATTCCAACCAATGAAAGCCTTTAGTTTTTTTTAACAAGTGAAGTGAACAAATAAATGTTGGTGGCAAAGAGTACAGAGAAAATTGAAAAATAGACCATTAACAAATGCCTTGTTTGTTTGTTGGTTGGAGTCTCGCTCTTGCTGAATAAAGATCAAAGATAAGTAAGTACATCAAGGAAAGAAAAATAGGAAAGATAAAAAAAATTTAAAAGTTTCATCTCTCAACTTGGCTCTCCTAATATATATATATATATATATACCTATATATTAACAGATTCAGTCAGAAGCAGCAAAGATATACGGTAATAGAATAGATGCATACGCAGTGAAACACGACGGGCGATGTTCATGAGAATGTGAATGGCATGCTTTGCGCATGTAAAAGAGTTGACAACGTTCCAAAAATCGTTCGAGGAAGCCTTATATGTTCAAGAACACTTTCGACAACGCAAAAATGCAAAGGGCAACAACTGCTACACTTTCTGCTTGACTATAACTTTGCAGGTGATGTATATATGTATATTTGCTCGCACTATATACCTATCTCTGTACTATTATTACTGTTGATTTAAAAAAAAAGAAGGCATAAAATAAAAAGAAGTCTGCTGTTTGTAAAAAAAAAAATGTAAAATAGCATGTGTAGTCTTGCCATTTCCACTGTCCAAAGAATTCTTTGGGCTTTTACTTCTGTTTCTTAATGAGTTAAGCTGTTATCAAAACGTAATATAATATTCGATTGTTTTCTATCTTATCTGGAGGGATAGAGAAATCAAAGTTGGTACTGTACTTCTTTTAACAAAAAAGCCTTGAGCATAACATTCACCAGACTCAACATCACGTTGAAAAAGCGGAAAAAATATGCAGAACACTTGTGACGACTGTGGTGGGATTTATAGTTGAAACCAAAACGGAATCCTTTCATTTCATTTGAATGATTTTAACTTGTGGTTTATCCATGGATCTATTACTTATGAATCCTCGATATAATATTTTTATCAATGCTTTCTTTTTCTTATTAACTGTCTTATTATTATAAACTCCCATTCTCGAACATCAGCACATATGTACATACACTATACATATACATATATTCCTTCCTAATAACATGTACTTTAAAATATGGCATACAAAGTGTGATTATGTTCCAAAGAGTCGTTACTGAACAACAGTTTCATTCTTCTACTCCTATGGGTAATTTAACCTTATTTTGGACAATTCCCCATGTTCAATGTTCATATGAGTTGCGTTGCACTGCCATGATCTAAATCACTTTGCTGTCACCTGTATGCCTTGATTAAGTAGCACCAGTCCACTGCGGAAGGAAATGCTTATTTCGTTCGTTAACATTATAAGATGAATATTTTTAAGTTATCACTATCATGACATGAATTAATGGCAAGGAAAGTAAGGCAGGTCGGACACGCAATATGACTTACTTCTATCAAGGTTCCTTTGGAGGTGAGTTGCCACTCTATTCCTGGCATCATTATATTCAAAGTGGAGTCCTACTCGGAGTATGGTTGGGTTCTGTTCTATCACTTGGGTGAGCTCCATCTCCATTTTGTTCCCTAGCACTGATTGACGCTATTTATGTGAAGGGACACGAGAGTACAAAAATTGTAAACATTAGAATCCTTGATAGTAGCCAACGACGAAACGATGAGATGACGCACATTCAAACGCATATCTGCTTATCAATTGTGATACAATTTATTTCTTACTTGGTTGGACGCTCTGAATTCTTCAATATATTTAGTGCCCAAACAGCCCTTGAAAAGGGCGACCAGGGTTGTAGGGCTCACATTGTTGGTTTCCAAACTATTGAATAGTACACAATACACAGTTGTAATATTTTGAATGAGAATTTTTCAATTATTGTGTATTTTGTAGAAAATTAAAATGTTACCTGATAGTTCGCAGCGCACAGTTTGTTTGCAGGGCTTCTGCTAATAACAGTCCTAATCTGTCCGTCAATCCTGTATTGCAGAGCAGGAGTGTGTCCAAGTTGGTATTGGTTTTTAGTGCCTCAAACAAAGCAGTAAATTGTTGATCAGAGAGCTAAAGAACAGAAAATAAATTTATGAAGAAACATACGAGCAGCTACCCTAGGCAAAGATACTTTGTATAAACATAGTATCTTATATATCTATACTTTATAGTATCTTTGACCCTAGGTTCTAATGATCAAGTTTTAAAAACGTACGCCAATGTTGTTGAGATTAAGGTTTGTAAGGGTATAATCATCTTCTTCGAGTAGCTTGATGGACTTTTCAATATCTGTCAAATTAGGTGGCTCAAATGGCAAAGCTTTGGGTACGTACCCCTTTGCAACACCATTCCAACCACCCTTCACCTGACCTTTCCCAGTTAGGGAATTGTGATATTGCTCCTGGTTCATCATAGAGTGGAAGCCAAGGATAGCTAAAATAAAATATTAAAACATTTCAGTTGGATCCTTATGTTTCATAATCATCGTAATTTTTTTTTGAATAACTATTTTACACACCAGCAAGGTCAACGATTTCTTCTTCCGTGGCTTGCGAAAGAGCTGATTCATATTCATCTCCCATGTCTACCCTCATTTCTTCCTCTTGTTTGGTAAGTGGCTTTTCGTACGCTGATCAGGAGGCAGCAATGAGTCCTGTACGGATATAAATGAGATCAAATAAAATTATCACGACACGCACTTTTTATTTTTCATTCCTCCATAAGGCTTTCCAATTCCAATCCAAAAATGTTGACCTTTGTAACTTGTAACTGAATCTTTTTGGCAAGCTACAAGAATATAAGTAATTTACACTTTGAAGCATGAACATTGGCAACTTTTGTTCCGTCCTATATTGACATTTAAAATCTGCTTTTCACTTCTGGCAAGCTAATAGCTAATACAACTCCATTTCGTCACCACTGTCATCTTCACTGAAGTGCAAATCCGCAAAATAACAATTCAATACATACGTTTCCTCTAACTCTTTCAAGCAGATAAGATAAGTACATTTAAAGTGACTCTCTGTGGTTGACAGCTGCTCATCAGCATTAGCACTTCATTCATTCCAACGCCCACTCGCTTACGACAATATAAAATACAGTTAACATTTTTGTAATGTATTTTTTTTAAACTAAACTTACATCTGGATCTACTTCTCGGGATAAAATATCCAGTTCTTCAGGTGTGAGTTGAGATAAAAGGTCATCCACGTCCATGTTGTCATATTCGGAGAGATCCTTCCCGTACAGTTTCCTGGAAGTCATTGTAGTAGTTTTTGTGGTAGTCACCGTTGCGTCCTGTAACGAAACGAAAGAAATGAAAATTAAGTAAAAATTTAGTTAGACATTCAATATGACATGACCTTCGCCTTGTCAGCTAGGACACTATTAAGACTTGAGAAAAATACAAAACTGTACAAATACAGAATCACTTCCTATTTTTTTAAAAATCCACAATTATAGTAAAAGTCATTTACCCTGAACTGCTATAAATGTAAATAAATTGGAATCATGTATAATATTTCTTTTCACTACAAATTCGTTGACTGGCATATACGTAGTAAAGCATCAACAACTCCAGGGACCTAGATTAAAAGAAGGTCAGGTTTATGTGTCTCGTAGCCCTCTTGGAGACAACAAACCCTCGAAAACCAACAAAATCGGGGAAAACCCGAGTACTTCTCGCAACAAAATCCGGGTATCCGACTTCCACTACAAGTACTTTGAACAGGTAAGTTGGTGGTAAACAAACACAAACCTCTAGATTTTCTAGTCCTAGCTGAGTCTGCTGATTAGGTATATTTTTAGTTTGTAGTTGAGGCTAGCAAAAATGCAATAAGATGTGTTTTTTAATGTTTTGATGCCTGGCTAAAATGTGCATGAGAGTCTTATGTTGTGTGTAGTAGTAGGTATCTTCAATGCCCATCCCAAATACATGAAATGTTGAGCATCCCGCTGCCTTCTTGTTTCATCCTCCCTCACATACAAGCTTTAATACATCACATTATATAACTTCTTCATCAATAAATTACTTTTTCTCCAGAGATGCAACCTATTAACTGAATACCGGATACATAAAACTTTTTTCCAGCATCAGCACATAAACTCTCTTGAATGGTTTTTGTAGCTGTGTGTGCAAGGTACACAGACAACAGAGTACAGTACAGAGACGAGCTTGATGTGAGCAAAGGGAAAATCGCATCATTCCTAAAAATACTTCTTCTTTTTTTTACATTTTTTCTATCATTCAATCCTTTTCAATCCCCATCCTCCTAATAACTAAATGGTACTCACGCACTTGTAAACTTGCTTCGGCTTCATATGGTTCAAAAGATTAAACGAGGACGAGCTACTTATACATATATACAAGCTGGAAAAGATAGCAGTATTTGACATTGAACTGAATACACTTTGGATTTTTGGATCTGGAATATGTGGATACATAAATCTAATGCATTATGCATTACAAACAACAAAGAGTTTGGCTTCTATTTCTTCATATTTGCATGAACTTTATTAAAATAAATACTAAATAATTTTAAAATCTAAGCCAACAAACCAATTTCTGATTTTGGTTTTTTGATAATTTGTCATACCGAATTTTTGGACGGTGATTTTGGTGGTGGTGATGATGAAACACTCATGATGATATAATGGAGATAACCGATGTGTGGTTAATGTAGTTTAAAGTATGTACTTTTTTTAATTGTAAGGTATATCTTGTCGCGTGTTTTTAATTTTTACACACTAAAGTTCACACTTTTTACATGTTTGCAATTTTTGCATGCTTGTTAATAGTTTAGTTCGCGAACGTGTTTGTGTGTTGTTTCTGTAAAAAAGTAGAATGTATTTTTTTATGTCGCATACAACAATGCACAAATACAAGTTCAAGAATGTAAAAAAATGTAGAAAATCACAGGCAACAAAGGGAGGAAACACTGCTCATCCACCACGCACGTTTTATGAGAACGATCCTTTGCTAAAGTTGACAAACCACTTGGCAATTTTTCCTTTTTTAAACTATGATAATTGCTCTGTCTGTGCTCCGCTCAGACGAGGAATGTAAATGATGATGTCTAATATAGTCTGTCTGTAAAATATGCACATGCACAGTGTAAGATGGAAACAATGCGACATGAAATTTGAACAAAATAATAATCGTGTCCGCAAAACTGATAGAAACGGAATGGTAAAAAATGTGAATATCAACCAGCTATTTTTGTACTTTTATTTTATTGAGGTTAATACGAAGTCGATCACCAGTAGTAACAATATTGTAGCACGCACTCTTAAGCTTCAACGGTCAATGCATAATGCCCATCCCCGCAGAGACCAATAAATTGTGAACTGCAAAAATTATTATATGTATTATTTTTGTAATAAAAAAACACACACACACGCGATGACGATATGATGAGATTAGCAGCAGTAATGGTATAATATTGTACGACAACGACACACACTCACTACACTGCCTTCCTGCCGTTTTCCACACAAAAAAACACTATTGTTAGTCTGGTTTTGATGTCTGATTTTATGGATTGTGAGTGAAGACGAGATGAAGATAAATGGACGTAAAATATGATTTTCAGTACATTTCCTACAAAAAAATTTATCTGATATTATTCTGATACTGATGACGACGATTGTGGTGGTGATATGCGGCTCTCTATGTAAATGAATTCATGTGTGTGTGTGTGTGTCCACTACTTCCACTTGTGACTGACTATCGCCAGATCGCCACTATATCAAAACCCTCAACAAACACAACAAACCAAACTCCATCCACCATCTATTTTACTAATGGTTTTGCTATAACCAAGAGTAAATATTATTACACACGTACATATAGGAGGAAACCTTCCTGCCACTATTTTTTTACTCGGTAACAAAATATAATGTAATACAACCCTTTTTCAACTCACACTTGTTATTTATGATACAAAACAGGAGTGAAAAATACATTTATGGTAACGTATTTCTTCTTTTTACATCATGCCATGCATGCTATACAATAACATATTGTGTGTACATATTATAACTATATAAGCATTAAATTTCAGTCAATGTGTAAGTTGTGTGTGTGTGTGTGCATGCATATATTGCAGTGCAAAAGGTGCATGATATTTTGTGCTGCATAAAAATCTAAAAGCAAGCAATATTTTTGAAACCATGATATCACCGGTTTAGTTTATTCTCCTACTTACATACATATACTTCAACAACAACAGTACAACAAAACTTGTGATTATTACAGTTTTTTTTCATATAAATATATATACAGAGAAACGTCTGCAACCTGTCTACAAAGCCCCAATTGTTTCATTTCATATCACAGACATGAGTTTACATGAATAAATAATTTATAAATATACATACAGAGAAACGTCTGCAACCTGTCTACAAAGCCCCAATTGTTTCATTTCATATCACAGACATGAGTTTACATGAATAAGTAATATAATGCTTTGGTAACCCAATCTATATCTATCTCTGTGTGCTTTTTGTGATATTTTATGATTACCAGCAACTTATGAATACTTATTATGATGATGACTATAATGTAAGTAATATTGAAGATTATATTATAGCTTGAAAACTTTTTTGCCTTTTTTATTTTCACCATTTACCATGCTTGTTGTTTTACATTACATATATTTTTTGCCACTTTTAGTGATACTACTGGCTTGTTTCGAATAACAATAACACGTCCTTGCCTTCTATGTCCATGCATGCATTGCATGCTGTTTGGTGTTGCCAGTTATAATGATTATGTTACAAAGTATATTGAAAGTCATGCATTTTCATTTAAGAGCCCTTTCATTTAATAGAAAATATCACTTCAGTTCATATATTATATACTCTTCGGCTAAACCACTATTATAATAAGATGTACAGCCAAGATTTTGTTGCCTTGCCTGAAGCATACAGAAAAGAGTTAAGTTTATGTTCGTCATCATCTCGCTCATGCATGATGATGATGATGATGAATGATGAGGATGAGATGACTTTTTGAATAAAGTGGTTGAGTTTCAGTTTTGTACAACAAAGTATTCGTGCTGCATATCATGTAGCCTTCCCTAATCTGTCGAGGCTTCTGAGCCTGACTTTTGCTTTGCTCCTGTCGTCATGTAACAACTGAATCGACCACAATGCAATGGAAAAATCGCCTTATTACGATGATGATGCACACTCAAGAAATCACCTTCGCATTCTTGCGCACACTTGTGATTGTGGTGGTAGTAGTGACGGGGATGAGATGACGATTGACTTGACGAACTTAATAGCTCGGGTTTGTGATATATACATAGCATGATATTGTATAGCGCTTTATCTCATAAAATGGGGCAAAAATCTAACAGTATATACAAATATGTGACTTGTACACGTAAATCGTGACGTTGAATTAAAATCGAAGGATCTAATAATACGTCTCTGGTAAAAATAAATAACAAAAGAGTCCATGGATTATTGTGTGCTGTGCTGTATGTTTGGGTGTATTGATTTGTTGATGGTTGTACGAAATAAAAGTTTTGAAGAAAAGGTTGTAAAACGACAAGAGAATGAGCACTTGCATGAATCTGAATGGATCCATTTTATCACTTTTGCTATAACGTAATATTAGAGTTGTATAATAAAAATGTAAGCTATGTATATTTGCACACAGTAGATAGGTATGCCCTTTTTATAGTCAATTTTGCAGATTGTAGAAAATAATTTATTTTACTGGACGTCCTGTGCGTATGCGAATACAGTTGGTGCGTACAAAACGTGGGCCCATTGTGTTTATACCTGTAATTAATGTTTTTGGCCATCCATGACATCCACCATGATTCTGTTTTATTACCCTCAGGAAAACAATCCTATAAATTTTTGTAAATTGACTGGTGTTATGAGGGCGACGAGTTGGCTGTGCAATCAAACATTATGCAATAGAACAGGAACGAGGAATATAAAATTGAAATTCCTGATGATGACTAATAATTTGCAGGTGGTGATGTAATTGCAGCCGACATGTTCACGAAATTTTGAGTTGAGCAACATCACAACCTTTGATAATAGAATTTTAATGATTTGGGAGCCGAGAGCCATCATATCATTAATGTTTACTACAAACAATACAAAATAAAACATGATCTTTGTAATGGTTTTCACTTTTATTGGTAGTCAAGCCATGCGTTGAGCAAGTATTCAACTCATCAAAAAGAACAAAGCGAATGCACGCATGAACATTAAACAGTTGGTAGTTGGTACATTCATTATAAATCTTGGTAGTAATTACACTGTCCCTACCGTCATATTACACTGAAGTATTCTTAAATTCATTGTATTGCGTTGGGGTATTGGGAGATCTTGCATGGTCCTTACATGGTTTATTTGACATGGCGTCGTGGTCGTAAAAGTACCAAAATGGATTTACCGATGATTCCAGTTTCCAGCAGACCATATAACCAAGCTTCCAATAATGACACAGTACAAAATGATGATCAGTAGTTTGAACATGAAACTATTCCCATAAAAAATAATACCAACAACATTACCACAGTGGTAAATAATTGACCCATATTAAAACGCCTTCAGCCCGACAGTCAAATAACGCCTTCAATAAGAGATTAAAGATCTGACAAAGCACTATTGACTATTAATCCGCCGACACTATATCTGGGGTAAAAGTGTGCATTAATATTTATGTAGCATGGGCGTGCAAATGCATTTCCTTTATCAATTTTAAAACTATCATCAATACATAATTAATGATTTCATCCTAATTTAAAACTCCTTGTCCTATTTAGATACATTGATAGGTACACTCAACTGACTCAATTATGTAAGTTCATGTTGCAGCTTAAATGACCATGATATAATATTTTATGGCCACACTGTGGCACATAGGACGCGACGTAAGAATTTGTCGTAGAAGTCGTGATGTGAATGAATATAAAAGATTTTCTACACAGCTCTGCATGCGCAATTTGAAATCAAGGGCTACTACATATTTTCAAACATGTTGTGTAGGTATATAAATTTATCATCTAAATTCACTAACTTATAAATAACTGTACAAGCTTCAATAACAATGCTTGCAAGTTTTCAATTAGTTAAATTAATAGTACAACGCAATAACATACAACGGTATTGCACGACAAATGTCACGCTGTTCTAGATTTTTTTTTTTTGATATTTTTGTACGTAGCATTGTGAAAGACAAACTAATATATAACATGCAAAAGAATATACCGTGAATAGTTATCAATGACGAAGAATGCTTTGAACAGC
>JAHZNC010004484.1:0-11833 GCA_027744095.1 Zhuqinia jingwanae | reverse complement strand
TTTTGCTTTCATGTACTTCTATTTATATTGTTCCGCGGAGGATAATGCATCCAGTGTAATTGCTCTCTACTGCCACACAACAAGTTCACAGCAACAACACAAAAGTATGTACGTTTTTTTAAACAAAATGTAAACAACGACTTCCAGTGGAAGTAATTCTGCTTGGCATTTACAAAACAAAAAAAGTCTGGCTAAAATACTAGCTCCATTTTAGTTTTAAGTGGTGGCTAAGTTATTGTTTTGTTTGGTTGGCTGGAAAATGTGTACTACTTACTCTGCTGTACGTACATAACATGCCACCAGAAAGCACTAAATGGCATAAAAATTCTTTTGGTTAATTCAAAAGAAAATGGTGCGTGTTTTGTGGCAGCAGAAGAGATGTAAAAAAAAGAAAAGTTGAAAAAGAGGTACGTGCATACAACAGCAGCTTACACACAACAGGAAGTAGGCAGTGCATTAAGACGCATACATCACATTTTTGGTCTTATATGTAAATTATATTCATAATACTGTGTGGTTGTACAGAGAGGAAAAACAGTGGGTTTTATTTTACCCTTTTTTGTGCTCCTTAAATGTCTTCAAGCTTTGGCCATTTTTTTTCTCCTATGACTGGAAAAAATATATACATGTTTTTTTAAGTATGTGGGGGTATAGTCAACTCAATAATTCAAAATAATATATGTATACATACATAATCTAGGTATGAGGCTAAAAATCAAGTATTGTGAAAATAATAATAAAAAGAGTGTGTTGTTCAGAGGAGCATTGGTTAGTCTGGTGGCAAGAAAGAAGCAAAAAAAAACAGCAGCAACATCCCCTTTTTTCACTTCCACGTACGCAAGAAATAAGTAAGCGGGCACGGCAAGAGTCACTACTACTACTTTTTTTATCCTCTCTCCCATTGCTATTTTGCTGGCTAACATAAAAGGATGATGAGAAAGGGAAAAGGAGCTCACTCACGAGAGTAAAAAGCCGATGATGACGATGATGATGATGATGAGGAGCAGCAGCAGCAGCAGCAGCAGCAAAATGATGATGGTAAAGAAGAAGGAACAACACAAGCAACGGGAGCGAACCAAGCAAATAACATTTTTTGCTTCAGTAAAATTTATGGAAGAGCCAAGCTAGAAAGAGAGTAAGTGAGAGAGTGGGAGCAAGCAGTGACGAGAGAGAGAGAGAGAGAGAGAGAGAGAATAAAGTGGTATGTGTGGAATAGGAGAACACAAGTCGAGTCGACATTGGGGTGGTATTAAAGCTTTTTTGGTACGTGCTTGCATTCGATCCTTGCATTTAGTAGAGAGGCATATAATAATATGAGCATACATACACAGTTCCATCAGCACCACCGCCGCTACTATCATCATCCTTTTTTTTTTCTTCCTCTCCGTCTCTCTCTCTGGTTAGAAGCAGCTTATTGTGCCTCCATGAAAGAGATTTGTCTCATTGAGACTGTATCGTGTGTGTACACCCAAAAAGGAGTGCTTGTTGTGGTGGTTTGTGCTGTTGTTGGCTCTGTTGCTACCAGTTAAATTTTATGTTCCTTTTTCTTATAAGACTCCTTTCCTATATATTATGCTATGCTCTTGCTTATTACTTTGCTCCTGTTCTCGCATCTCGCCCTCTCTCCTGCCTTTTTGCTCCTCTCTCGTCTCCACTTCGCTCCTTCTCTCTTACTCTCTCTCACTCTCCAAGCAAGCAGAAATGAGTGTTTGTTCCTTGTCGGTAAAGGAGCTAAACAGCAGAAGCAGCAGCAGAAAATAGCAAGCACACACAGAGAGATAACGAAAATAGAGAAAACTCTGGGGTCCACTAAAGAACCTCCGCACTTGGTCCGTGCTTCTCCAAGCGTACACACGTGTGTGTTTTTCACTCTGCTTTCTTTTTACTGTGGTTCAAGCTGTTCAGTACAGTGCTCGTTCATGTTGTTTCCAATATTTTCGGGGTGAATTGAGAACGAGTGTGCATGGGAAAATTGTATTACATGTAACATAACAGCATCGTAGTATATTGGTACTTTTTTTTATCTCAAGATATTTTTTTCCATATGAAGTGATGGTGGTGTGTGCGCCTGCACATTTTATAGCATCCTGTGTCCGGGTTTATTGTTTGAACATAATAATAATTAGTTGAAGGTGTGATCATGATAATGATATTCTAATTGAAAGTACTTGAGACTTGACAGAAATTTTGGTACGTGTATTATACTTTACAACATTGTGAAGATTGTAATAAAATCTAAAAAGGTCATCATCATTATTCTCGTCTTTCCCTCTACCTGTGTGTGTGTTGTGTAGAAAAAGGGTAAATTAATGAGCAACTCATAACACCTGATTAAGCATCAAATAAACTTTCACTCTAACAGCTCATTCATTTAATAATAAAAATCACTTTTTCATCCAGAAGTGGTGGATAAAACACGAATATAAGCTAAATAAGTACTACAAAAGGAAAAAGGAAATAATGTTATATAACCTACATTGATATATATACCACCCAGCGATCCACCTACGTAAATCATTTTAATGGTGACAAGCCAACGTTTACGAATAGATTGATTAACTGGGAATAAAAAAGTGAAGTATAATAACAAATGAGAAGAGGGAAAAAACTGTTTCAGTCAACCCAACTTGAAAACACTGAAAATACATTATCCATTTATCCGCGTTTGTGTGAATATTATAGCCCACGAGAAAGAGAAAAAAAGAAGAGATTCATTGTTATTGAGATTAATTGCTCTATCATATGAACTATATTATATCTACAGCTAAAAAAATACATATTATGCTCATGTGTATGTGATAGTACACTTGAAGGATAAACTGGACAAAACGTCGCGCGTGTATTATTCTCTGCTGAATTATAAAACTCTCAAGTCGTCGGAGCGGATGTTTGGGTGACTGTGCGTCTGTCTACATTTAGTAGCTCAAGTACTCTGGCTGTATGTGTGCGCGTTCATAAATAATATAATACTGCTAGACAAGAACCTCGTGCTTTTGATATCCTGACACCTTCAAGATTTAATCTGACAGTTTGGAAATATTTCATACCGAAAATCTCAGTTGTCAACAGGCTGTTTTCTTTTTTTGTGTATGTTGTAAGCAGTAGAATATCCAACACCACCAACCCAATAGTTTCTGAAAAGAAAATAACGCTCTATCAAAACAAAATCTGCTATAGGTATATACTTGAACAAACAAATAACAAAAACAAAAACAAACCAATATATAAAAAAAACCTGAGTAAGTATATGTGCGTGGTTTTTATATAAATACATACGTTCCACAACAACACCACTAAATACTGATTGTAAATATATAGGTTCATATAATGCATAATATGACTTCTGTTTATAGCCCAAACCACAGTATCAAATCTGAGAAAAATCACATTTTTTTTCAAGAACATGCAAATGTTCTATAAAATGTTATCTTTCTCCACGTACTTCGTAAGAAACCATTTTAGTGCTGAGATCACACAAAAAAACAGTAGAAACAAAATCATCATTCCCATTCAATCAACTAACTTGTTTTTTGTGACTCTCTCACACATTCCCTGTAATTTTCTCGCTGGATACATTTCCACACTCCTTACAAGTCAAAAGCAAAAGCAAAGCAATCATTGGATTGCATCAAATATATCTCAGTCAGCTCAGCTGCAAAGAGTTGAGAGAGAAAAACTTGTGCCGCAACAACAGCCGCAAGGAACAGGAACAGAAAAAAAACAGAGAGCACACATTGCTGGTGTTTTTAGTCCAATTCCAATATACAGTATAGTAAATAAGAAAAAAAAACAGAGAGAGAGCTAAGAGAAATATGCTTTATATGTATATGCAGTTTAACAGCTCCCCATAAATTTGCTCGTATCACTAAAGAAAACCCATATAATTCTGGAAGAACGTTTTCACGTTTTTATGCCTCCTGCACCACCAACTCAACCAGCAGGAGCAGCAATAGATGTTGTATATATGTAGGTTGTTGTAGTACTTGCAGTTTCTTTTTTTCCTTTTGCATTTTTATCTAGCCAGCAAAACAAAAGTACAACTTTTCGTATGGCCTTTTTAGCTTCTGTAAAAGAAAAAAAAGAGAGAGAAAAAAAAGATAAAAAAGCGGCGACAAGAAGGAAGCAAAGCTATCATTTAAACTGTGGTATACAAGCCTTGTTTTGTTGCACTCGTCTTCCTCCTTTTCGTTGTAGTAATTCCTGTTCCATACTTAAAAGTTGCATATTATATATACGTACCCCAGTCATTCACTTTTGCTTGCTTTTTTGTAGCAATTCAACCAAAACTTTTTTTTTCCTTCTAACTCCCCACTCAACCTTAAGCAAGTCATCATAGGGAAATAGAAGCAGTATAGTGGTACTTGTACCACTACTACTAGTGGTGATGTTTGAAAACGAGCCATAACAAAAAAATACACGTATACTTACTCGGCTGACGTTATATATTGAATAATATGTCTATATAAATGAATGTAGGTACATACATATATGTACGTGCATTTTTATGTAAGAAGAAGCAACAGAAGTAGCAGCATCGGCACTGGCAATAATAACAACATTCCCATTTGAAATAATATCACTCAAGGAAAAAGAAGAACGAGGCGAGAGAGCAAGAAAAAAATATATAAAGAAGAGGACACACACAGAAAAGAGAAGACGAGTTTTTCTTGCTCGGGGATTTATCTTCTTCCCTTTTGCCCATATTGCAGCAGCACACACACACACACAGCACCATTGCCAACAGAGAACTTGTCGTATACAAAGCGAAAAGGTACATTGCTATCGCTGCTGTTGCTTACAAGTAGAAGAGAGAAAAATAGCGGTGCAGCAGCAGTAGTGGTGTGGTGTGCGCTAGTGGTATCTGGAGACTCACTTCTCTCCTTTCTCTCTCTCTCTCTCTCTCTCTCTCTCTTCTCTTGTTATTCTTATTATTATTACCTATATACTTGGTTGAGTGTTTCTATAAGGCAAACCAACAGAAAAAGCAGCTAGGGTGACACAGTGTACAATATATAAAAGATACATACATTCCTACAATAGAACTCTTCCATTTATGGATATTACATTCTGTGTTGTTACTACCGCTGCTAATGCTGATGTTGTTGTTGTTGAGTTTTCTGATGCCCCTGTTTGGCTCCCTCTGCTATCGTAGTGAATGTAAAGAGAGAGAAGTGTAGAGAAATAGAATCAGTTTGAGTTTGGCGAGCAAGTCTTTTCTCTCTCTCTCTCTCTCACAAGGAAGAATTTTGGCTCCTCTTTCTTGTTGAATCTGATAGAGTTTGAGTTCCCTGTGAAGGAAATTTACTTGAATCCTATATATACACATACTATAGTGAGTCCTCAGTCTGTGGTGGATTACTACTGCTGATATATAGAGTGAAGTACATGTGCAAAGTTGTTGGAAATACTATATATTTGACTTTTCGCTCACATACAAGAAGCATTTGAGTAAGAAATTGTGACGAGGACGACGAGACTCATCTTCCAGCTTTTGTTGTTGTTCTTCTCATCTCATTGAATTTCATTAAGTGGCAAGGATATTTCAGGCTGGCTTGTGTCACATATTTATATATGAACAGCGAGTGAAAAAGGGGAAAGACATGCAGCGAGTATAAATAGAAGAGAGGAAAAGGAGGATAATATATATATATAAGTGAAGGAAGAAAAACACAACAAAACACACTGTTCGTACAATAATAATACAAACTAGTTCCATTGTTCAGTTGAAAAGAAGAAGAAGAAGAAAGGACGCATGATAAAGGAGACAGAGAGACAGACTTATATTCATTCATACGAGTAATACACAAATAGAACACAAAAGAAGTATAAAAAGGGAACACACACACACACATCTAAAGCAACAAAAAGCAGACCACCGTTGTTCTCCTTTTGCAACGTATTCTCATCTTCTGCTTGGACAAGCTTTTACAAAAAAGGCTTGTTTTATTATTTGCCTGAGAGAACGCTCTTGGCATCTGTAACCAGACGAATGGTCAAAATGTCACATTCCGGGCGGAAGAAGCCGGTGCCCTCAAAGGTGAAGGTGAAAGTCCGTGCACCCAACAGCACACGGGTAAAAATGAGACACTTTTCAAGCTTTTATTTTTCAGCTACTAAAACCACATATAAGTTTATGTATGCATATAATATTCCATGCAATGCAGGCTGACACATGTATGTTGTTGTTGTTGTTATCTAGTATTAGCGTACTTTCGTTTCACCAACCACTCACTCAACCTCGCAAAGAATTTTTTTTATACATTTTCCCCCGTTTTTTTTATATTTCATATCCCTTTTACTTTGTTTCACGGTACATGAAACTGACAGGTCACTGTTTTATTACATGTGATGCTTAAATTACATGTTGATGATAATACAATTCGTAGCAAAAGTTGCATTTTATTCATCGGCTGGTTGGTGTTAGTACTGTGCTGCTACCCTTACTTTCCTTTTTCCACCGTACGCCGCCACCACCTCCAGTTTTGTTGTTTACTTTACTGCTTATAAGTTTTTTTTGTGTAACTTGCGTAGTCAAACTGGCTAGTAGTATGTAAACTATACGATTTTTTCTGTATATATCTATGCATGCAAATTACATACTTTCACGTTGAAACATTCATAAATTCCAATACACTAGGAGTGTACGTGTTACTATCAGAAAACCTTTGTGGAACAAGGGCAGAGAGAAAAGAGAGTGAGAGAGAGAGAGCAAGGAAAAAGACGAATGACTCTACACCACACCCGTGTCGAGTAGACAGCAACTGACACACACGCGAACACATTTTCATGCCACTCTCTCTCTCTCTCTGCCTGCTCCTTCCACATTTTATGCTTGTATCAAATGTACCATTTTCCCTCGTATTTTCATATAATCATATGCCTATATTTAGTTCATTTTCCCCTTGAATATTACCTACTTACAAAATGACGGTTCGGCAAGTTAGTATCTTTGAGTGTATATAATGTAGTTTCAGAGATGATCAAGCTTCTCTGCTCAAGCTATCAATTTCACTTGTTTAGGCGTGTTCTCCCTGTATACGATGAACGAGCATGGAAGCATGAAAATATAACCAAGAGCAAGAGCTATATATACAATTACATTTTGTGTACAATCTTCCCATCTCATGGAAAAAGGCTTCTCTCTTTTTACACTACCACACACACACACACACACTAAATGCATGAAATGTACAAGAATATAATATGAGCTTTGCCACCACCACCGCAATTTTTTCTTGTCTTGCCTACTGGCTGTGGCAGCCCGGTTGCTATCTATTTGCCTATACTTTGAGCATACTTTCCCACTTTTTATATTGTTATAATAGTACATGGGCGGATATATACGCATCATCCATTCACATCCTAAAAACTAGAGTTTCTAGTAGTCTGGAACTAAAAGTGAGCGAGCGAGAGAGAGAGAGAGAATGAGAGAGCGAAAGGAAAAAGGTGGGGTACACACACTCACACATGATTATTATTGTGTTTCCTTATGTAGCATGTTACAATACTACGATTCATATAGCACCCGTGAACGTTTTTGTACTCTGCAACATAGTACAACAAAAACAACAACAGCTTTCAAGTCACCGTTTCCCCATTGCATGTGTGAGTAAACGAACAGGAAGACAAGCAACACCAAAACAAAGCCAGGAGCTTCTACTCGTCTCACGTCATGCAAAAGCAAGTATAAAAAAAGGAATGAAAATTTGTAGAGAGAAAATATAATGCTGATGTAAGGCTTCTGCTCCTATACATAGATAGATTGTGTAGTTGAACGAAAAAGAGGATCCCGTTTTACTGGCAACACAATAGCAGAAACTAGAGAGCACGAAAGAAAAAATGCATAATACAATGTAAAGAAGTGTTGGAAGCAATGAGGAAAAGCGACGAAAATGAAAGGGACAAAGAATGCATGAACACATGTCATGCCCAAAGCAAAAAAAGTAGAAAGAATAAAAAATATATGTAAAAAAGCAAGCTAGTGTAGGAGTATAAATTCTCTTGGTGCGGTGGTGGTAGCTAAACAGAGCCGCGCTGTTCGCTGTTCGTGTGACTGCGAAAGAAAGGGAGCAAAAAGGGAAGCGAGTGATAGGAATGATGGAGCAAGTAAAAAGCGACCATGACAAAAGCTCTTGTAGAAGAAGGAGAGCAAAAAAAGGGAGCCAAGTAAGTAGCTATATAGACGGCGATGAGGATAACATCATTCACAAAAGGAGAGAGAGAGAGAGAAGGACGGTTCAGCTAGGATTGGCACACCATCGTAATAATAATAATAATAGCAGTAGTGGGAGTTTACGTTTGCAATAATAAGAAGACGATATAGTGGGAAGTTTGCAGGAAAGTATAGATACATATCTGCATAGGTTTAATATATGTAGTATTCATGTTTAGTGGAGAACGAGCTCATATACAGGCAAGGCACTCATACACACGAAGGAAAAAAAACTATATTTTCTCTTGAACATCCGTCCAAAACTCACTCTCGTTTCGGTTTTATTTTCAGTTTCCCTCCCACTACTACTTCTACTACTTACATCCCGTGTTCTAATACGTTTGTGTGTGTGTGCATTTTAGAAATATTATTTAAAGGTAGATAGTTATAGCCAGTATACAAGCAACTCACTGGCTTGGAGTCAGTCAGCAAAGGAAAATAGTAGGCTCATGCATAAAAACTTTTTATGCTTTTCTTTCGCCTCGTCAAAGTGGATGTCAACGCCGTGTGTTCTCGCTTCACTCCTTTTCCATTCAACTTCCCTTTCCCCTTTCACTTTTCTTCGGCTCTGTTATGAGTGTGCTGCTTCTCTGCACTACTCCACGGCATGTCAATGATGGAAATGACGATGATGACGACGTTGATGATGATGGCTATGCTAGTGGATGTGATGATAGCAATGATGACTTGGCTGGGTTTTTTTACGCGTGTAGAGTAAGTAGTCCCACACTGCATCAACGGCGTTGTAGAAATGGATAAAAGGAGTGTCACTTACTGGAAATCTACCTCGTTGATGATGACAAAAGGAAAAGCTAGATTGGTCCTCGTATTCGGGTTGTTATGTTGCCGGCGTTGTATGTATGTTCTCATCTTTCCATGTTCCATGTAACATAATGGGTTCAGTCATGTCGACTTACATTGTGCTATAGATATTATTTTTGGTATATGATAAAATTTGAAAGGTACCCATATAGTTCCTCAGATCATAGAACGTGTGTGTTTTGATGACAAAATATAAGGTCTGCTTGTTTCACCAAAAAAACGCACGAAATCGAACAAGTCACAACTCTAATATATGTCATTTTTACAAAAAAAATGTATCTTCAAAATGTTTAGTATTGAAGGTATTGGTATACATTTTTTTTTGCATATCAGTCGTTATCGTAGAGTGATCTTGTATCTTGTATAAAATGCCTCCAGTAAAAATACAAAACTTACTTATAAGGAATGTTGAAAAGCTTAAATTTTTTGCATATCAGTCGTTATCGTAGAGTGATCTTGTATCTTGTATAAAATGCCTCCAGTAAAAATACAAAACTTACTTATAAGGAATGTTGAAATATATATGGTCCAAAGATTTTTGTCCAAAAACTTTTCAAGAGTTTTTGGGTAGAAACATTAAGAAATATCATCGCTGCAGCTAAAGCAATATGAACGGATACAGATATCATCACGAGAGTGGAGCTGCTGCAGCTGTAAAGGAATTTCGTTTCGTTTATGGGGTAGAAAAGAAGAAGTGTTCTCGAGTAAATCGGGTCTATAAAAGTAAGTACCACACCACCATGCTACATTTTATTTCACTGCTACTACTGTGAAGAGAGATAGAAGAGAGAGAAGTCGTGGTCGTGAGTCGTGATGGTCCCTCTATATATAAATGTCCTAGTTGAGACGAAGATTGGGACGGTGATGATGGTGGTGTGGTGGTGGTGGTGGTGGTTTCAGTCTGAAGGAGCAAAATAAGACAGTTGCGTGAAGTAGTTGCATCATTTATAGAAAAGCCACAATCTTTATCTTTCTCGCCCGCTCTAAAAGCAACTCACTCAGAAGAGAGAATGTCAGGAGAGGAGAATGGGAAATGGGGAGAATAAAAGGAGAGAATCAAAGAAAAGAAAATGGAAAGTTGAAAACTGAATGAATGCACTTTGTGTTTGTCATGTCATCGTGTGGTAATAGCAAGTTGTTGGTTAGTTTTATTTCTACCATTTTGCTGGAGGATTGCTACATCGGTGCACTTGCTGCTGCACCCACACAATTTGGTCCACATGAGATAATGTGTACAACGAGTATGCCGATAGATGAAATGAGCACTATGTCCAATCACTGTACTACCAAGAACATCCCATTCTATATTAATTCTGTCTCAGTCTCAAAAAGACTGACGGAATGACCATACAGACATACATTTATGTACAGTAGGCCCATTTTCATTACTCGTAACAGTAGATTGAATAGAAGGGAATGAAACGCTCCAATAAGGTTGATAAAGAAGCATATGTAGGGAATATTTGCAGCGGATTCCGAAATGCATAGACAAATACCTACATACATTGATACATACATATAAAGGGCAAAAATAATGTGCAAGAAGACAGGGGTGGTGCAAGAAATGCAAAGAAAGCAAGATTTTGTTACAAGTATGTCTTTTAAAAGGAGCTACTCATTTATCAGTTAAATATATTCAGTACAAAGGATGGAAAAAGTGTAGCTCTGTATTTGCTAAAACTCAGTTTCTTAAAATTTAAATGCACGAAGAACGAATAGCAGTTTGATACGATGAATACCTATTTGCTAGGCCATGATGACAGGAGCAGCAGCGGTGGTAAAACATAGTGCTACTATAATCAGAATTGGAGCTGTTGTGCAAGCTGTGGTGATGTGCATAGTTGTGTGTAGAGCTGAACATAATATTACAGTCCCAAAGGCAATAAGGTAGTAGGAGGTTACACGAGTATAAAAAATGGGAATAGTAAATAGAAAGTTTCATAATATTGCATTATTACATGCCTACGTAGTAGTAGTAGTGGTAATGACAGAACAGAGGCATGAACTCCGAACAATAGCTATTCTCTGAAAGTTTTTGAGAGAGTGAGATGAACACGTATAATGCGAGTTCAGCTCATCACATCACACACACATGCATTCAAGCCTCGAGTGATAAAGACCGGAGATGATGGAGATGATGTTTTCTTATATTTTCTTGCATAATATTTCATATTATACATACCTACAACCTATGTTATGTATATTATTATTATTATTACTTCATCTATATAAAGGTGGTAAGCAGAATGGGAGTAGAATATGCTACATTATCATCATCATTTTATTCCTCTTTCTCCCTTATTTTGCCTCCCTCCAATGATGCTGTCATTTCTTCTCAGAAAAACTATATCAGACCGTGTTGTGTGAAAACAGAGAGGAGAGGAGACTCTCTGCTTTTCGCTTCAAGAGAGGAGTCTCCTTTTTATCTCTATCGAGAATGTTACATTTGCATTATTATTACTTCAAGGTGAATATTGTTATGTTGTGGGGTTATGATGAAGGAATGGAATATATTGGAGCTGTGTGTGTGTGTTGTTGGGAGAATGGAGTTGGTGTATAAGTCGACAAGGAATGACGACAACGTCGAAAAAGCAGATCAGATGGTGATGATGATTATCATTGTGATCATCAGCGCTCTTTAAACTGCATTATATTACCACACATTGTAATAGTAATAGTAGTAGTAGTACACATTACATGTAACTATTATATTACATTTTGCTGGCAGTAGTGTTGTGTTCTTCTGATACTTATGTGATGTTGCCGTCTACTAGAATTGAGAGAGAGAGAGAGAGAGGA
>JAHZNC010004483.1:0-12777 GCA_027744095.1 Zhuqinia jingwanae | reverse complement strand
CACAATTTGGGACACCGGACACCGGAGTCCCGCCCAGCACTGGTGCAAATACACGTTCAAGTAAAAATACAATTCTATGCGTACTTTCACCTATTCTCTTCACGTTCAACAGCAGCAACAGACATCAAGCAAAGCGGCTACAACAGGAAAAATGAGAACATTAAAGTTGCGGGGCTGGATTCGATTGCCTTCAACTACGAATAATGTTGAGATTTGAATTTGATAATGTTTGTTCCTTTGTGGTAGTAAAAAGATTTTGTTGACATAGCAGTTTTGAGGCCATGAGAAAAAAGACAAAAATACAAAGCACATCAATTAAAACTGACTCAAATAATCTGAACCAAAAATATCGAACGTCAACCACCCCGGCCACATAACTGTGCTATTTCAATTGGAACAAAAACCCCTACTTTTAGTACACATTACAATGTGATTATTTTATTGTTTACCCTAAACTGTAGATACAAAATTAAATAAACTCCTGTAATTACCCAAACTCATGTCATATGTGGTAATTGTAAAGATATAAAAAAACTATTTGTTCAAAACGGATTGGGTGGGTCGGATCAGATCAATAATCATTACCGGCCTCACACGCAGTTCATTGTAATTTACAATTTACTAGCGGGTATGCTTATCAGGACATTTAAGAAATGATTATCTATGTATGCATGAGGCTTTATTCATCTTAAAATAATTAAAATGATAGCATCATCATATCATCTTCTTCAAAATCAGCATAATAGTGATGAGGAGATGGAGTCAGTGGTCGACTAGGGTCGAGAGTAGGGAGAGAAAATACTAATAAACACTTTTTACGTACATGTTCATTTCTGAGGAGTTAACTCCTAAGCACACGGGAAGAAGAGACAATGAAAAACAAGGGGAAACATTTGTACACATTATTTGAGTGTCACATTGCCCTTTACCTATACTAGGAAATGGGGGAATGTACCATTTGACAAACTTGTATAATAAATATGAACATGACACATAAACAAGCGTAGCGGAATGCCAATTCAACGTACGTTATAGTTATAGACCTAACTTCAATATTGGATATATATATAGAATATAGAATATATATACAATATTATAGAATATAGATAGTAATAGCAGCTTAAAGTTTTTTTGTGGTGCTGCTGTGTGCTGTAGCTCCTAGGTGTTTGTGTGTACACGTTCAGTACGTTGTTACTGTTACGGTGGTTTCTTGTGTAAAAAATTGTATGTGTGTACGCCACACAAAAGTTTCTTTTTCTGCTGGTTGTATCCCATTTACCAGCCAGTCAGTTAAATTGATTGCTAGTAAAGTACTTAAAATTTTGAGTCTAATATTTAAATTAGAGAGAAGCTTGTATTTGGTGTCCTCTTAGTCGGGAAAAGGTTGGTTTTGTTGAGAAATAGGCTGCCTTGTTCAACTCAAGAATAAGGACGGGTAAATGAAGTACACAAAAATATGTTTATTATTATTATTATTATTATTATTATTGTATTTAAAGACCAGCATTATATACTTATTAAATTATTAATTTTTTAGATAAAATATGGAGGGAGAATGTAGTGTGTATTATGGGCCTTTATGCGTAAATATATGTAATAACGTGTAATTAATTCCTGTTTTTTGTTTAATTGTATTGTTTTTAGCGTGTCGTGGTGACATAGCATAGTGTCACCGCTAGTAAGTTGATAGTTTGTACAGATATATATTTTTTTAAACAAACAATATAACACTGACTGCTCAGAGTTGTACTTACGAATGTTTAATTTTTATCAGCTCCGAGTGAGCTTACTGGTGCTACAAATTTAATGGCTCATTATGGTCTGGAGCATTCTTACAACAAATCAAGTGGACGAAAAGTCAGGGACACCTTGTCCTCATTTCTTCCCAATCTTCCTGGTCAGATTGATACCCCAGGACACTTAGATAACAGGTAGGTGAATCTATTATTTGTTAACGTCTATTAGCATGTGAAAGAGTTGAACGATGATTGAAAGGAAATAATCTTTTATGGTAGCCATAATAAAATAATATTATTCAATTCATTGAAATCCATAGCTCTTTACGTTCTGTAATTGACAAGCCACCAATTGGAGGTAAAGAACTGATGCCATTGTCCTCTATGCAACTATCAGGATTTCGACTACATCCTGGCCCGGTAAATCCTTGTTCAGAATTACAAATCCTTCATTCAGTTCATTTTCATTTGTGTATGTATCATTCAACTAATTACACTCATTGTTTACTGTACTTAACGTGTTATTATTTATTTAGCTGCCTGAACAATATCGTCTCATGAACCAAGTCGCGCAAAAGAAGAAACACAAGCACAAGAAACATAAGCACAAACCAGGAGATACTCCAAGTCATCAAGAATCAACGACCACCTCCGATGTCGCCTCATCTGCTGAAAAGAAACACAAAAAGCAGAAGCGTCACGATGACGACAAGGAGCGAAAGAAGAGGAAGAAGGAGAAGAAAAAGAAGAAGCAAAAGCACAGTCCGGAACACCCTTCGAGTTCATCACACGCTGACATGTAAAACATATATGCATTTCGACATCAATTACAGTTAACTTTCACAAATATTATTTAAATATCATCATTATACATATGTTTATATAATTGTACATATATAGTTAAGTTAATATTATTCAAGGTTTACCAAATATTTTTGAAACCTTGTTATCATTTTTACCATCTACTATGATGTACATAAGATTCTTATGTAATTTATTTAAAAAAATGTAAATACCCAATATGATTTTATTCATGATACATACATATATATAATTTATAAACGATCGCCTATTTTTATTACTTGTCTCATGTAATTATCCTATCCTATGGCTTGGTAATTTGATATTGTCTTAAAAGACAATTTTATGCCTATAACATCTTTACAAATGATTATTATTTAGAATCTATTAATTATTATTTAAAAACGATAACCAACCAATTTTAAGTTAAGTGTCTCAATGTAATGACTTTTGTACTTGTTTTAAACACGTAAATAATAAAAACAACTAAAATCTCAACAAATTATTACAGTTTGCGTTAACTCTTACGTGGATCTCTTGAAATTCATATAATGAATCTTTTACAATTATGCACAATGTTTTTCTATTGTCACTATTAATTAAATTTCAATATTTTATTGTCTAAGCATTTTTTGACCTTAAGGCCATTTCTCCAATTTCATTAAGAAGATTGCACAATTCAGTTGTTGTGCGTTGCTCTGCCATGCTCATCATTGAACTCTGTTGGTATCAATTTTCATGACGTAAAATTCCGGGTACTTACACACGCACTAAATAGCCTTGAAAGATTGCAGTGCACTACGATAAAACTTTTTTTTGAAGAGAAAGGGCTGGAAGGTTGTTGCGTAAGTACACACGCAAAACTATGTTTCCTTTTATTTACGTACGCCACTGCATCATGGCAACGTGAGCATAACAAAGCAACGGGCCGGTCCGAAAAAGCTATTATGCAAGCATGTGTGCAACAATAACAAAATAATTTCAAATGACGGCGTTATTCATTGTATGTGGGGTTGCTGTTACTACATAACAGTTGAGCAACTGATCACTCACTGACGTTCGATCAGCTATCGCCATTGTGCTGGAGTTTTTAATCTTTGGAGAAGATTCCTCGGAGGAGGTACTGTTTGCTCTGCTGAAAAAGTTAAAATTTAAAAACTGAATTTCATTGCTATAAATTGAAAGTGTTGAGTACATTGAAAACAATTTAATTTAGTTGAACATCACAAGCATCATCATGGCTCGTGCAAAAGTGATTATCACTTTAGCACTTAAGTTGTTAATTCTGTACGTAGTTGTGGTTTCTGCGTACATGCAAAATTGCAACAGCCACAAAGTTTTGGAGTTGAATTATTGCGTGGAGCCCAGTGGATTTTATTTCAACTTGGCAAAAGGATCGACCTGGAATGTGTCATTTACTGAAGGTGAAGGGTTGCAGGAACGAGAAGAGTTTTTGAAATCTCTGGAAAACAGCCGTTGCCCCTTGACTCTGCCAATGAAGAACTGTGGAAATGATTGTTGTTTCTGCGGTTTGGTAAGGGATGTTATTTAAAGTAGTAGTTGCTTTTAACTCCAAGTTTAAAAAATGTGTTACATTATTAGTTTTAGAATTAGACAATAGCAAATAGCATATAAAGCAGAGAAAGCATTTAATGAGAGTTAGCCCTGCCTTGTTGCAGAAATTATGGATGTACCATGCACCAAATCAAAAAAAATCAAAAAAATTTAGCATCAAAAGCATAATTTTGGGTTTGGAGCATTTAAATACGATCTTAGTAAAAAAAACAATGTTTTAATTTAAGTTAATAACTTTTTCACTCATGCAATTCCAACAAAATGTGCTTGCAAAAAAAAATTTGTCTCCACCGACTAACTCATTTTGAATTCATTTTTAGCCGCATGAAGATTTTGATACATCTGCAGGAAGTCATATTGTAAGCAATCATGTCGGGCAAATCAGTCATGTCTAAATTCTAAAACCCAATTGTACTACCATTTTTGTTTTGTTACACATTCCCCATTTGTAGCTAAGAAAAAATAGTTTGGATTTGAAAATCAAATCAATTCACGTTGTTTGCGTATTACTTGCTGGGCACATATCTTAGTTGTGGACGGACGAAATATGATCATCCTTAAATGTCGCAGACCAATGGATTGCAAAGAATTGCAAACTGACCATTACCACAGCGATGAGAACGATTAAAACAGAATTTATTGTGTTATTTGGTACATTTTTGTCATACATTGTTCCCTGTGGAGTTTATGTTACTAAAATTACTTCCATATATTTGTTACAAGGTCTGATTGCGTTGTTAATTGTTTAAATTTAATTTAGAAGTACAAGGCATTGAAAGCATTTTTTTTTGGCAAAAATGGGCATCATTGAAGGCATTTTTTTACAAAAAAAAAAAACAGAAAAGACCTTAGAAAAACATCTTTTGCCTGGTTCTATTTATCACTCTACTTTTTTTTGCAGGGAATTCCTCTTCCACGGCATCCAATCAGCAAGAAACACATTATACCAAGTGGTCTCGTCTGTAAGGCTAACCTGATACATCGCGATAACCATCCCTGCCAATTCATTATTTGCGATTCCAATGATCCTATTACTATGCCTTTCCTCTCCATTCATTATCATAACTTAAAACGACTCAATCGGATTTATAGAAATCCTTCCCAGTTGAGTAAGGACTCTTTTTTTGAGCAACTTCGTCGAAATGTGTTTAAATATTGCTGGAGAAATTATACGGATGGAATGGCTCTCACCATTTATGATGACATTGCAATGGGCAAATATATACCGGCTATGATGACCGAAGAGTGAGTTTCAATTAGTTCAGTTAGAGTTAACAATTTGTGTTCATTTCATATATAAAAAAACAATAATGCAAATTGTAATTTAAATTATACATATAGACTAGGAGACGGAGACGGTACCACTCCATCACCGGATATCTTGGAAGACATGGACGGACACAAGTTTAGCTTAGTAAGCGAAGATGAAGTAGACATTGTAACCATAGAATCAAGGAAAAATTTGACGTTCTTCCTTTTCAAGTAAGAAAACCAGTTATTATATTACCTATATTTTAAGTATTGCTTACATAAGTTTTCCTTTATCAATATGCGCGCTTGTTATTCATTAAAGTATTTTTAAATGAGCATTTCATGATATCTGTAAATAAGGCAGTGGTGAAATAATCTCGATTAAGTTATGTATTTTTAAAATTTTATTATTTTGTGAAGTCCATATTATTTATCAGCATTTAATAGTGCTAATGATAACAAAACGTATTACCATATGTAATTTTGAAAATACGACAAACCAAACAAAAAAACACAATTAATATAAAATATCTGATTGGTAAATGCATTCAAGATTTTAATTAACTAAAACTACATACGCTTTCCAGATAAATAGAGTTCTAGGCACAACAATCCTGCACAAAACAAAGGATAACTCAAAGATTCTATAATATATGTGTATTAAGGAAACTGGATATACAAATTAGTGACATGTTTATTTTAGGCATTCAGAATTATTAATTAATACAACGACACATTTTATATATTATGTTTATAAAATATTTATTATGTTTTCAATATTTTTTTTGCGTGAAATATGTTTCAAACAAATGCAAAATAAAACATTCACAACAATGAATAATATATATGTACATATTTGTTCGTAATTAAATACAATATATATAGTAAATAGTAATAAATGACAGACGTGTAGTATGATGGATAGCAAGGATTACATAAAATTACACGATAAAGTATGTAACAATATATTTTTTAAAAATACTGGTCTATATATATTCATGTATATATATTTATGTGTATTGATGATATGCATATGATATGGCATAATTATAAATTTATACAGTTGACATTATATATATTATTTTTTTTTTACATAGATGGGTGGTGGTGGTATGATGATGATTATCGAATAATATACAATAATAATAAGATAGACAACAACAAAGATAATATAATGGTGAATTCCGTACATAATACATCAAAACTTAAAATATACACAACAATCAATAACTAACCAACAATCGACTAAATAGTTTATGCACTTGACCAAAAGAAAACGTCAAAAATCCAAATGAGTGTGGTTCGTTTATTATATCTAAGTAATTGTAAAACCTTAGGTACAATTATGATATGACTTGAATTCCATAACAATATTAGTTTGAAAGTTGAAAGTGCGTCCGTCTGACATTACCTTGCTCTGGCCTTATTTCCCAGTTTAAGCCGAATTTTATTTTTCGTTTTATTTTTAAATTTTTTTTATATACATACTTGTCATCAAAATGTTTATTTTAACAAAATGCAAACGAAAACATAAAGCTTTGTTAGTTGTGCTTTTGTGTAGTTTTCATATTATAAGTAAAGATATTTTAGGAAACAAATTTAAAAAAATTAAATTTAAAGAAAGAATTTTATATGCGGCAATCAATTTTTTTCAAATTGAGTTTTTCATACTTTTTTTTAAATATTGTTTTATTCTCTCTTTTTAAAATTTTCGTAGACCAGTTTTAAAATTTCTCGTATATATTTTCTTTCTCGAAATTATACAGTCTGTATTCAAAAGTTTCTTTTAATAATGTTTCGGAAAACTTTTTCTTCTCTTCTTCTGTAAATGTGTGTGTGTGTGTGTGTTTATGCATAATGTTTGTTTAACCGCTCTGCTAACTAGCACCTATGATTGTAGTTTTATTGTTTTAGACAACGACCATTCTATAATTACTGTTTTATATGCCCTTTTTCAATATAAAAATATAAGAAATTCCGTTTGTATCGGTTGAGGTGCTAGTTAAGAGAGCAGGTCAAAAATTTTCAATAATGGATATAATGACAATCATAACATTTCAAGTAAATATAACTTCTTTTTTTCTCTCTCAAGTCCTCTTAACAAGTTATGTTAATTCAACTATTCATTGTAAAAATCAGTAATTTAAGCATTCAATAAATTTTTTTAAAAAGTTCCCAACCAAAGTTTGTTGAATGATATATATTGAAGCACCATTACGAAAATCCTGTGCTACCGCTATTTTAGCTAGTATACATAGACTACTATATAATACGCTGTTTGGTATTATGTTTGTCTTGGCGACAAGCGACAAGCGAAAAAAGCTGAGAAAAATAGAAAGTGTTTATTATTATTGTTAAAATTATGTTTATGTCAAATATTTAATAGGATGACCAGCTACAGTTATCTTTCTTATAACATGAATGAATCACAAGTAAAACAAGTAGTTTTCTGTTTCTTTTTTAATTACGACATATCATGTAGTTTTTTTTAAATACCTTAACATTTGTATAACATTAAAGTACACGCACTAATATGTGTTTTTGTATGTAAATACAGAGAATATAAATTGATAGGTGGAATACTTATGAGCGTTCGACTACTACTCTGCTTTCTACTACACAGAGAATTTGGAGTGGAAAAATTTAGAGCTTCAAAAAGATACCGCATATCAAGTTCTGATTACTATGATATGGGCCGCGTTTTTTTGTTGTAAACTATGTGGAAAGATGAGAAAAAAAACTTCCATCCCATTATCATCATCATCTACTACTGAATTTTGTATATATGTTTATTTATTTTTGTACTACTAAATAACTAAACTAACTTACTAGCTAAAAGTTTGCTAGGAATTGATGGTTACACTACGAAAACGACTAGAAATTGCGACGCAACGACGACGAAGTTTTCAAAGATTTTTTTGTTTGTTTGATGTTGTTATAATTATTATAATATGTATATGTTCACTTTCAATGTTTCAATTCATTCACTTAATTGGTTGGATATATGGTTGGTTGGATTCCTCTCACAAGATTTTTTTTTTCTATTTGAATTGCGGAATCATCATTATATATAATAGGTAAATATATATGAAATGCTTTTATTTTTACGGAGATCATTATATTTGCTTTGAGTGATTATAATACCTATGTAATTATATGCAATGAAAATATAATGGGAGGGAAGGTTGTTGTGACATAGTTGTTGGTTTTTTTTAGTATACTTACTTAACTACGGCATATATAGGTTTCTCGGAGATAGACACAAACATTTCCCTTCCAGTGAATGCTCATACACTCCTTTTCTTTTTTTTCTTTCTAATTGCACAACATAATATAAATTTCGTTTTCACTGCTTATTCAATTTAGAATTCAAACCCAAGAAGCCTACAAGAATCATGATGATAATGATAATAATAAATAAGAATAATGCCTCTTTTTAACCGCTAATGTTCCATGTTCAGCTTTTGAATGGTATGCAGGTCGAGTGGGCCTTTGTTCAAAATTCAATCTGTTTCATGTATTATACATTTTTTCCACGTGTTCTCTAAAAAAAATGCGTGTCATTATCCAATTTAGTCTGGAATATATAATGAGTTTAAGTCACCACACTACTACTACATACCATAAACCAACGTTTTTCTGCCCTTTTATTTGGGTATATATGAAGACGAAAGCACTCATGTCATGTTCACTAAGAAGAGTAAAGGTGTGACACGATTGAATACAGAAAATCGACATGGCCTCTGTCTCTTTTAGATAAATTCTTAAACTTGTTCTCGAAAAAGTTTAGTATTTTCATTAAATCCACAACATACCTCTACCGTCCTTATTTCCGTCATCATTTAATCTATTTTTGCACCCCAAATTGTAGCCAAAAATTCAATTGCTTAAAAGTCCGCAGTAATCACTTACGGAATTCATAATTATTATTTCGCTGTTATGTGTTTGTGGATGAGTTGAGTTTAAGATAACATCATTGACATGCAACATAACAACGTACCGAGTTCAAAAGAACTCACCTATAATTAAAGATTACAGCTTCAAGCCAAGTCAACATAGTCAACAAGTCATTTTATTTATGTGTATGTATGTATGTATTTACTATACAACGAACTTAAATATTATATGCATTCCTATTATGCAATTACAACAGAACATTTCAAATGATTCATTTAAAAAGAAGCTACATGTATATCTGTATTAGCACCTATGCATGTAGCATGTCTACCAACTCTGAATATATGTATATAACTATATATCATATAAAATACCTACACTTACTCCCAACAGATTTTTAAAAGAGGAGAGAAAGTCTGAGAATAAAGTCACGTGACATGTTAATATTAATATTTAAACGATGACTACGGTGATGTGCTGGATGATAGTGTGCTACTGTTGTGAATACTTATGTTGATATGTTTATGAGTTGTTGTTGTTGTATATTTTGTAACTGTGTAATAATGAATGACATTGGGATCAAGCGCTGGATATTTTATCCTGTCATTTTTTTATCCTTGGCGTGTGTGGGGTGGACAGTTTTTTTCATACAAATAACATGCTTATGCACCAAAGTATGAGGGGGAACAAGTGAAAGGAAATAGGGACTATGTCAACGTCATGTCCCTTTCGTTTTTGCACTATTGAAAATCCCACACACACAGATTTAAAGCCTTCATAAAAGATTTAAAAAATGAAGCAAAATTAAAATCTGTTCAAGTTGAGGAAAAAGAAGACTAGAGAAATTGAAACTTACTATAATAATACGAGTTAGAATATGAAACACCGCTTGTCCACTTGATGCCTACCTATTTATATTTTAAAACCTTATTTAGATCTACTTCATTCTTAAACAATTAATTGGGGTACTCTGATAGCAATAATAGCAACAGTACTTAACACAACCATATAAAGTGCTGATATGTTTTAAAATGTCAGAATATTTTGTTGATTGTAGTTTTCAAAGGAAAATATCGCTTGTGGCATGTAAAAATTATATGACCATTTATGTTACCCATCACCCAATATACCTATTATACATACATAACAATTTTGTTGATTTTTAATGATCAAATGATGATCCAGAAAACCCTCCTGCATTGCATTTTTGTTTTCTCGCACAAAATAGTATATTATGTAGCAAACTAGAGAGAGAGAGAATTCATACGCTCAAACCTTTAAATAACAAACCAGTAGATGAAAGTGATGTTGATGTTGCTGAATTTGAATCCTCCAGAAAAAAAAACTATTATGAACGAAATATAGAGTGTAAGGTGGTCATGGTGCTGCTGGTGGTGGTCATGGAAACAATGATGACAGAAATTGGCCAGAGGAAACTAAGGCCATTTGCCTTGAGTAGCACGCCACGGTTTGCAGATGGACAGGACTTTTCAATAGGAGCCTGGAAAATAAATGTAAAATAAATAAATAAAGTTAGCATATGTACATAGTCACGTGTACTTAGTTTAACATGTTCATCATGAAACTGTGAACATTATCATAATCACTGAAATTAGCCGTTCTCGTAAAAAACAGACAGAAAGAATGGTACATGGTGTGTGGTGAGGAAAAATGTGCAAACTGGTTGTAATAATTTGCACATTTGTATTCATAACAAAGAAATGAATTTGGAACAAGTAGCCACGTCAGACGTGTGCTACATCAACAACTAAGCTCCGGGTGTACATTTAAAACATTTCCATGTAGTAAGAGCAACAGCACTGCTGTTACAGCAGTGGTTACAACTCTTATTCTCCCACGACGGATTCAAGTGAAAACGTGAAATGTATATATTTAGACATGTATCTTCCTACCGCCTACTCTAGTCTGCCTTCACCACTTTACTTTTTAGACTTGTAACTATCATCATCACTTTGCCATGATTTTTTTTTGGTATGTAGGGAAATAAACGAGAGATTGGCAACTTGTTATAAATGATGAGGACAGCAGCGGTGTGGTGGGGTTGGTGGTGGTGCATCTGACGACGATGATGATGGTAGTGGAAACGCTGATTATTATTCCATTTCCAATCCTGCTATTTCGATTTGCTCTGATGTGCTTTTACTTTGATGACAGGATAAAAGGAAGGACAGTGAAACTCAAGTCAGCTTGCATTACATGGCCTATGTATGTACAATAGGTGTATACAATACGTAACTTGACTTGTCACTTGTAATGTAACCTTGTCAAGTCAAGACTCCAAGAATCAAGTCAGGTGAACGGTGAACATGAAACAGTTTCCTTCTCTGATTTATTTTATTTTATACTTTTCCAATTTTTTTTATTTTTATTTTTAAGGGTCCCAAATCGGGAATTCTTACTGTTATATAACATGATCATCATTTTCACCCAGTCCTCTTACCATAAACTTGCAGTTAGTCCATCCATATTGAATTCTGCGAGCTGACTTGACAGTCTGATGCATAACCTGTACAGTATATAACGTATGTATTTCCGCTCCTTTTCTTTCGTTGTCAAGGCGTGAAACTAGTTATATTCTTGTGTGAAATCTTGATGGTGAAATGAAACGATACATTTTTTAACTGACTTATGTATTTCTCGCTTGGTTGAGAATCAATGAACAGGGCTACGTGGCACAGAAGTAGTTGCTGTGTGGGGATGAATAGACATAAATGTACGCTTGGTTGGTTTGGTGGTAGCAGTAGTAGAGTGCTTGGACTTTAAACCTTACTCCCCCAAATTCGATTTTTTCCTGATAACATATTGCATTGCGGCCAAATAATCCCAAAATAAAAATTTACAATCCCCCTCCCCCCCTAAATTTACAATTGGTCTGATACTTTTGGGTTTTCATAATTTCACAACTAATGTTGTTAGCTCCCTTGTTCTCTTTTTAATTGAGTATAATTATGAGAGTAGATTTTGTGGTTGCGCGAAGCTATGAGTTTTCCGCTCGGGTTGTTGCAAGATTTGGAATAAAAACATACACAACCATTTCGGGTTTTGGGATTTTGGGATAACTGTCCCAGAATCTGTATAGCAAATAGGTCTGGGTGCACTACAGGAAGGATGTGAAATTCTTTTTTCTTTTTTTTATCATTTTAAATTGGTTTCCTCACTCTTAACAGCTTCTTCCTCTTTGGTTTTTCTTATGAGCTTTCTTTTATCTACTCTCTAGTCATGTTTCCTTTTTTCATAAGAAATTCTATCATTATCAATAGATTTCACAACGTCATATGAAGAGCGAAGGACGGAAAGGATATAAAGCAAGGGGAAAAGCAAAATGTGAGGTCCCTTTGTCTGTTCTGTCGCAGTCTGTGAGACTGCATATCTAACAAAATGTGTCGACGTGCAAAAAGTTGTGACGTGCTGTAAGAATAAAAATGTTGGAAAAGACATTTTTACAATCGTCAAGATTCAAGATGGGAAAAAAGAAGGGAAAAAATGTGGGTACGGG
>JAHZNC010004482.1:0-11989 GCA_027744095.1 Zhuqinia jingwanae | reverse complement strand
GGTGCAAGCAGAAAAATTGTTTGAAGCTAGCTTTAAAAAAAAGAAGCTTGGTCTCTCTCATCATCATCAACATCATCATATCAACAACAAGACAAGTTAAGAGAGTGTGTGTGTGTGTGTGTGTACTAGCAGAAAAAAAAACTGGCAAAAGTGTGTTCTCTCTCTTCTGACAAATCAACACACACACACACACAAGAAGACAACGACACGGCACGCATAAAAACACAAGCTATTTTTTGGCCTTTTGCCTTTTATTACCCCCACCACCACAATGATAGAGTAGAAGAGAGAAGAAGCTGTATAAAAAGTTGTGTGTGTGTGTGTGGAGTGGATGCAAGAGATTTTTGTTTTGGGGTTTATTAGGAAAGAAAGGGAAAGTGGGAATATTATATTTTGTGGTGGTTGATGATAGAGAAGCCGGAGAGGAGAGTGGTGATGATGGTGGAGGTGCTAGCTCTGCTCTGCTAGGTGAGTTCCTGGCTCTCGTGGGTTGGAAAAGAGATGAAGATGAGATAGAAGGGAAAAAATGGATTGGGGATGAGAAAGTAATGTAGAGGAGATGAGGATAGGAACAAGCTATGTAGTATGCACCTATGTATGTATGTACACGCTTGTGCTGGATTATGAATGTATTTTGTGTTGAAAGTTGAAGTTTTTGGGAGAAACGCGTACCTTTGCTACTTTTCGGGATCCTGTCAGCTTTTCTTTGGCTCTGGATTTTTCAAAAGATCTGATACTGTTGTGTAATTAATTATAATAGTTAAGCAAAAGTAGTAGTTTTATTTCTTTGTGAATGCATACTAATGATTTTCAGCTACAAAATTTGATGCGGAATTCTGAAAAATTGATGTCCAGTCCAGCAACTGAAATACATAATTTGAGTAAAATTTTAACGCAAATTATTGGTGAAGCCTGGAGACATTTTTTTAATGATTTTTTTAATAGTATTTTTGAAATATTTAACGTTGCAAGTTTGGTTAATATACGCATCCAAACTCGACCACAGTTAGTAAGTTTATTCGCGTTCCATTTTTTCCCTGAAGACCTCTGGCTTGTCCCCTTTCCTTTTTTATTAACAGTACCATAAAGCTTTGTTATCGTCTCTTGGGTATACTCATCCATATTTGTCGTAATATTTTTTCGCTCTTTCGCTGCATTGGACTGGAATAGGGAAAGTGGAAAGTACATTTTTTGTTATGATGTGGGGTGGGATGGGAATGGGATGCCTGCGACATTTTTTTATGACATGAGAGGGAGTCAAGGGAGGAAAAAGGACATGCCTACAACAAGCTAGTTCGTGTGTTTTGGATGTCCCCTCTCCGGTCTTTCCTCTAGTTCTCTGTGGAATGAGATGAGATTATGAGATGACGCACAGAAAGGAAGACACACCACGGCACGAGAACAAGAGGAACTCAATGAAATGGAAAATACATATTGTTGTTGTTATGTCTAATTTGGTGAAATCGGAAGAAGCTATCGAAGATGCCCAAAGTGGTGCAGCACCAGTAGTACAAAAAAAACGGGTTCCATTTGACAAAGTCAAAAAAGGAAACAAACAAGAATGTTTGTTTTTACATTTTATGAAATGAAGCATTTTTCATGTGAAAACAAGTGATGATTTGACTGTTTGAAATAAAGTAAGCTATAGGCATTTATTAGATTGATTACGCTACTTGTATGCATGTTTTATCTTTTACTAACTGTCGAAAGACAGCATATATGATATGCTAATGAAGCAGCTATGCCATCATGAAGATCATGTTCTAGGTAATTTCCTCTGGATAGCTCCAACTTTCCAAGGAAAGGAGTTTTGATAGCTTTCTACCAAACTTTACATATCTATGTATGGCAGGCTTTCTATTCTAAAGTGACGAATTAATTAAATTACAGAACGTGCATATTATTTGGTTAGGCAATATTTTAAAGATAGGATCTATGGATCATTACTTTATTTCGTTATGATTTTAATTTTATTACAAAGAAATTGGGTCAATGTAAAAATGTAAAGGCTGGTGGTAGCAGTCGCCGGTGGTTATTGTTCGGTATTTATATTTTATAGGGGGGGGTAGAGGAGCCACCTTGTAGTCCATACCTTTTAAAATCAATTCACGTAAAAAGGTGACTGATGAATGTGATGAGATAAATTTTTAATGAACTATAACTTATTTTGTACACGAAAGAATTCTGCGAAATGACATGCACACACTACATCTGCATTATACATTTACACAACACATAACATAGTTAATTTCTTGGAAAGTTTTTCATTTTCTTTTTATTAAGTAAGGTTTTAATTATGATTTTTTAAATTTTACTGTATAATCTAGTGATTAGAAACTACCTCAACTCTGTAGCGTAATATCGCCAAAATATTGTTTTTCATGTCTTAACTCCCCCCATGTAACAAAGCAACTAACGGGCAGCTAGAATTATGTTTGTTTCATGTTTTTAAGAAGTGCCTTGATCATTGTTCAAATATCGTCATTTGAATGCCTAAAGATCTTCTAGTATTATTACTTGTATTTTAATGTTGTAAACAGCCGATATAACCTATTTAAAAAAGTCGAAACCTTATGCTGTCCGCAATAGGTACCTAAATAAGGTAACGATATGCATATTTCGTGTATTTACATCACCATTCTCCAGCAGTCTACTTTTCATATGCGTATCCCAAAAAGCATAAATCCCACTGCTCAATATGCCGCTAAAAAAACTAGCTGACTCAATTGGGAATGCTCTAGAAGAGGAGCGACTCATCATCATTCATTATCATTAGCAGTTGAAAAAGGGTTCCTCTACTCATCCTTTAAATGCACGTAAATTTAAATATTATTTTATGCACTATAATGTATATATATACCTATATACACATTTTCTTATATACTCCTCCTCTACGTGTTTTCTCAGAGATTCTCTTTCATTAATAATCTTGCTCACGTAGTAGCACAAAATCTCCATCCATTTTCCTTGTCTCTTGTACACACATGCATGCATGCAACATGCATTAAAAGCCAACAACAGCCAACTCTCCTGTGCATCTGTGTGTGTGCATTTTGGATTTTTGTACAACAGGCGGCGGACCAGCGGATACCGTCGAATAAAAACACCTACGAAAATGGGAAAATGCTGGCTCTCTCATGCTTACTCTCTTTGAAATCTCAACTCAAGTGTGATATACTACTACACAGCTACAGTGATGGAGTCACGTCAATGACCTTTTAATTTGGTTTGGTTAACTAAATGAAAGTTAAAAATGTAGTTAAAAGGTGTAGAGATGAAATGTTTAGCGATCGAGATTTTCTGTGACCTGAGTATAAAATTATACGATTTACGAAATATTTTACAGTGGAATTTTTACGTTGAGTAATGATTCATTGTTCAACCATAACGTTAAGTGCCAAGTCAAAGGTTACAGAAAAAATTGGGAATATTGAAGTATACTCTTAAGCAAGTGTTTAAATTGGGTTGGATATAACTTAGTATTTGGTGTGGAAAAGTTAAATTAAGGTTTTATGGAGGCTTTGGTTGAAATTGAAAGTTAAAAAGAGCCGGTCACTGGTCACCAAAGGTGCACATATCGTTCGTTGATGCCTGTGTTCCACAGCAATAATGATTCGGAGGGACAGTAAACGGAGTAGGGATAGCGTCGACTCTATTGATGACGCTTCCCCCGGAAATTCTCCAGAGAGGGGAGCAGATGAAGATCCGGGGTTAGACTCTCGCACAAGGAGGCGTGTTCGTGAAGCAAAATCTAAAGCTAGGCCAGGTAAGCTATGATCATCTGCCACTGTTTCTATGATTTAATGGGGTATTTTTTATGCGCTAACGCTGGATTATTTTTTCTAATATTTTGGTGTGTAGAATTGAAAGCCAAAGGTGCCTGGACAGAACTAATATATCACTCTAGATTCAATGTAAATCCAAAAATAGTAAAACAATCACCAGAAGTAGAGCGTATTCATGTTAACAATGTTAACCCTGAGGAATTTATTGAGAAGTTTGAAAAGCCTTACAAGCCTGTGGTCATATTAGGTTGCACGGAAGATTGGAAATCTAATTACAAATGGACTCCTTACGTAAGCTACGTAATAAATTTTCAAACTGTTTTTAGCCTATTTTATATATAGTGGTGGTAGTGGTGGATTTTTACATTTCCTGTATTTTTATTTTACAGCGCCTTGCTAAAAAGTATAGGAATCAGCGTTTCAAGTGCGGCGAATCAGACGATGGTTACAGCGTCAAAATAAAAATGAAATATTTTGTAGACTACATGAATACCACAAAAGACGACAGCCCACTTTACATTTTTGACTCCAGTTTTGGGGAGCACCCTCGGAGAAAACGTCTTTTAGAGGATTATGACATCCCATTGTACTTCCGCGATGACCTCTTCCAGTTTGCTGGCGAGAAACGTCGTCCTCCGTACCGGTGGGTTGTAATGGGACCATCGAGAAGTGGAACAGGGATTCATATAGATCCTCTTGGGACAAGTGCCTGGAATGCTCTCATCTCAGGACATAAACGTTGGTGCCTCTTTCCCACTGACACCCCTAAAGAGCTAATCAAAGTTACGAGATCTGAAGGTGGCAAACAACAAGATGAAGCCATCACTTGGTTCAATGTTATATACCCCAGGACTCAGTTGCCTTCCTGGCCTGAGAAGTACAAACCGGTAAATTAATATGTAGCCAACTTTAAAATATAATAATAGTTTAGTTTGTCTTTCCGTTTGAATATTTATTTAAACACAAAATTTGGTTGCCTCATTATTATTTTTTTCTTTCAAAATTTGATTTCAGATGGAAATTGTTCAGGGTCCGGGTGAAACAGTATTTGTTCCTGGCGGCTGGTGGCACGTCGTTCTCAATTTAGACACCACTATTGCAGTTACCCAAAACTTTTGTTCTCGTACCAACTTCCCCATAGTTTGGCACAAGACGGTCCGTGGTCGACCAAAGCTATCAAAAAAGTGGCACTCCGTTTTAAAGACAAAGTTCCCTGAGTTGGCTCGAGTGGCAGACCACGTGGATCTCTCAAAGCACACCGGAATCTACTCAGACAGCTCTAGTTGTTCTTCATCAAGTTCTTCCAGTTCAAGTTCGAGTTCTGAGTCATGTGCTTCCTCGTCGGACACCGACAGTGAAGACAGCGGTCAAGCAAGCTTGCACAGCAATAAAAAACGACGACGGAGCAGAACATCGCACTCAAAATCCCCTCCAATCAAGTCTCCTGCATCCCAAAAATCCTCGCCTGGCTCTGCATCCTCTTGCACGTCTTCCAGAAGAACTACAACAGACAGCACTTCATCTCTTTCTAGAAGGGGTAGAGAAAGGGACCGCAACGGACGAGATCGCTCTTGTAGCCGAAGTAAGTCTAAAACTCGCCCCAAGAAAAATAAGTCCAAGGGACCATCCTCCAGAAAAAAAACAAGGAGTAGAAGCCCACATCATCCCACACGGAGGTCAAGCCACAATAACGACAAATCACCGGATAAACCTTCCCGTCGTAATTAACTAAAATTACTATAGGTTTTTCAACAAAAAATAATTCAATCCAAAAAGCTGGCCTTTCATGAAAAAAAGATAATTGCAGATAAAGACGATGATGAGTCGCATTTAATAATTTTACTCAAACTTCGAGACATGTTCAGAAACTGGTGGTTGTTCAAAACAATGCTTTCTTGTAAATTTTGTTGTACTGTCATTATTACGAACAGTAAAAACAACCAAAAAAGGGTACATAATTTTGATAAAATGTTATGTGTGTTCTATAATGGTAAGTCTAGTAATAAGTCTTGGGCGCATTTTTTATATTTTTGGACAAATGATTGTGCTACATAAAGATGCATGCATTATGCATTGCATAACAATTTAATGATAATGATACATTATTGAAATATAGGTACAACTTACTGTTGATATATACTCTTGTATTGGTACATTAGAAATATAAGATGAAACTTGATACTTTTTTGATGAGATTACCTTCACAAAAATAAAAATGCAAGTAAGGGAAACGAGCAAAAGCTTAAACGAAGGAATAAGAATTATGTGCATTTACTTATTGTTTGTTAAATACTACTTTTAAGTTGAAGTTATGTTTAATAATGTAATCGCGGGATAACCACCGAATTAAGTGTTTTTTTCTTAAACAAAATGAATGATCTTTTATCAGGCTGGTATAACAGTAGTAGTCTATTAAGGGCAGAATATAAAACTTTTATGAATCAACTTTTGTTTGATGATACTTGGTTTATTTCAATTTTTATTCTATTATTATTATGCGAGTAACCTTAAATGAACTTTGTGAGTCAAGCACATACGTAACTTTGCCTCAATATTTTTTTCTTTTAGTGTACGTTTAATGCTGATTTAATTTATACATTTCATGAAAAATAAAAGGATTGAAATGAAAAAACCATAATATTTTCACCTTATAACAGTATCCCCTTGTGATTTATTTATTTATTATTCACTCAAGTGATTAAATGCATATTGCAATTTATTAACGACAACGGAACATTGTATCAATCATTAAAGCACTTTGCACAGCATTATATAAAATCCCAAAACACGTGACTAACTTTATAAACATCTCCAAATTGGAAATAAACGGAATACAGCAAGTAAGTAACTATATTGTCTAAGTTAATGTTGACGCCAGGATGGCCACGCCTCTCTCATAAAAGCTATATTTGTCCTGCTTGTTCACAATCTTCAGATCCACCGTGAATAGAAGGTCATCTCTCGTAGAGTTCAGATACACTGGGAGGCATATCTTGCCATCATGAATATTCACGTTAGGATCAACCTTGACCCAGGTGAGGGCAACACTAGGCATGTCGCTCAAGACATCCGCAGACAGCTGAAGACCTTCCTTCCAAACAGCACCCTGCAACTTCAAACCAGTCAGAACGAAATTCTGTGGCTTCTTTCCTGCCACCTGGATGTCCAGAATAAGTTCTTCAATTGACCATCCATTGGCTTGCGCAACACACTGCCGAGTGGCTGTAAAATAAGCTTCCGGATTGAATAGACCTCCTAGCCAAACAGACTGAAGTTCCAGGGTTTCCGCACCATTCAAATGTACTGTTTGAGAAATTGTGATGAGCTGTTCTACTCTTGCTGCAAAGTCATTGATCCAGTTAATAACGGTGCAGCCTCTCGGAACAGAGTAGCGTCCGCCCCAGCTTTCTGGAATGATGCCTCTCACCAGTTCAGAAATAAGGTTTCTGTGATAGGATGTCTGCTTGCGTTCGCCCTGTCAAAATAATGGTGAAAACAAGTATGAGTAAAAAAAAGGTAAACTGAATGTTTTGCTACAAAATTTCATAAATTACAAGTTTATTTACCTGGCAAATCAAAATAACGGAATTTAAATCCCCTTTCACTGTATCCAGCACATTGACACCTGCACTGACCTCCCTTTCAAAAAATCTGTAAAGTGGTCTCTTGATATTATCTGCTGTTCTTCTCAATGGGGCCAACTTCTCGGGTAACAGCTTCAACCATTCCTGTGCACTCAATTTTAGAGTTCTCATCCAAGCTGGAGCTCCCACGTGACCTTCAATATCCACGGTTGACTCCACTCCCTTTCCACTTAAATCTTCATCATCCTCGACCACTTGCATTTTCAGCAGCTTGCTCACCATTTCGGCTCCTCTGTTTGTCAGCAAGACCTTTTCAGCGTGCGTTGGTAATCCCAACCAGGCCGGTGTTTGTCTGTGAGTCAACCCATTGGCCCACAATAGGAATTGATCTCTTCTCAACGCATCCGGCATAGAAATGTCTCCACCCTCAGCATTGGCGACCAACAAAAACTCCGATTCAAAACTTCGAGGTGTGAATAAGCGATGTACAAAGGATGACAACAATCTTGCATCAAATTCATTATCCACTTTGCCTCCATAAATGGTCTCACTAAGGAGCGTCTTCAGAGCATCCCATGGAACCTTGTCTGGAGGAAGATTGGTACGTCCCATTGCTGTAGCATCAATCCAGGCGTCCAATGTGTCACAAGCAACTCTCAAGTCTGCTTCGTTGAATTCATAATGTTTTGCCCAACCCAAGGGAACATAACGCAGACGTTCTTGTACAACAGCATGAAACCAAGCCACCAAAAAGTAGAGACGAGCTCGTTCGTTAGGGGCTTTCATCATACGGCTAGCCGGAACAGTGTTAAATGTCCGTAGGAGATTTGCCTTGATGCCTGGCGGAGGCTCGAATACAAATACGCGACCTGCTCGAAGCAAATTTACTGGAATCTTTGGATGTATATCCATTGTGAGGAAAAGACGGAACGATGCATGTGGCTGGAGTGAGTGTAGCTTCTTTTCCAATTGCAGGAGCCATTGTGGTGCCAAGTGAACGTTCTTCAAGAGGACCCACCTGCACAAAAGAAACATAAATCATTGCGTTATTTTTACGAAAGAGATACGATTTCATTCTTTTTGCTAATCTTCGTAATTCAATATGTAAATTGTCAGTCTCAGGCACTTTTTGTCGGGCAAACTGCTTTAGACTTTCCAAAGCAATTCACCCTCAGCCCACAGCACAGCTGATTTCAGGACCCCTGCGCCACTCATCATATTTTAAATATAAAAATTAACTTTGAATTTTAATTAAGGGATGCATTTATAGTTATACTTACCGTCCAGTTTTCACTGCACTTGCAATTGCTTGGTCTGCTTGAGTGAATCCTTCTGCTGATCCAATCGCAATGCTAACAAGAGTCTGGCTTTTCTGCGCCGCCAAATCATCCACTCTTCCGCTGGCATCAAATCCAGGTGCAGCACACAGCAATACAGGTGTTCTACTGGTAACCTCAGACTCAACAATGAACGCCAAGTCCACGTCCCCAGTTGGAACGAAATCATTTCCAAGAACTTCTTCCGACAGTACAGCACACATGGCCACCACGCGATCAGGTCTAAATGCTTGAATAATCAAGAGCTTGTATACAGTTTTTGTAACTTCTAACGTGGCTGCGTCGCCTCCTCCACCTTGTGTCGGTGGGACGTCTTCCCAGAGCAAAGGAACAGCCGTTTCTGGTGTGGGATGTCGTACCCACTGGCTAAACTCCTGATTATCTACCTTCTGTAATAAATTCTTAAATGCAGGTACCTTCATCTGCAGCCGAAGCATACCCTCCACCTGTTCCTGACTAAGAAATGAAGGAATTTGGGTCTTTCCAAGGTGGCCTTGGACCACCACACCTTCCCTAAACCTCAGAAACATCTGGAACGCATTTTCAAAAATGCCCTTTGAGAAGATCCTACTGAGAAGGATAGCAAATGGTAGCCTGTCCACGTGAAGCATTCCTCTGATTACACGATCCGAACACACCTTGAAGAGATCTTTGGTGATTATATCCAAACGTTGACCAGGATCCTTGACTGAGGTCAATTTGGAGTTTCCGTACAACACGGAATTAAACATGTCCAAGAAGAACTGGAGACTGTACTGGTATAGGAAATGCATTTGATGCATATTTTCCAGAGTGAAGTAAATGGAGCTGCAAGCCTGCGCCAGTGGCATGTACTGCTGGCTCACAGAGTCGATTTCCCTAATCACCATATCAGTTTCCACGACCTTCTTGGAAATCTCAGCGGCCTCAGTCTTCAAATTTTCAAGTGTAGTGATAACACTGTCATCATCCAGAATCTTGCCCTTTGCTTCATTCAATGCTTGGAGGAGACTTCTCTCCAAGTGCCTTAGTCTCACTTGGAATTCACCTTGCAACTTTAGCAGATCGCTACGCTTTTGATCGATATCTGGTCGTTCCGCTCGGAGAACTTGGTTCAGACACTGGCTCTGGAGAGATGCCCTTGTCACTGTGAAGTTGACAAATGTAACTCGAGAGCAAACATCTGGCGGAAATTCTACTGTGGGATCTCTGGTGCTCAAAAAGATGACAAAACTGGGACTCAAGTCGATTTCCTGCTCGCCCAAGCTTATAAGCACTCTGCCACCAGTTCTTCGTACTTCCCGGTTCAATACTGGATTCAAGATGGGATCATAACTTTCCACATCTTGAACCAAAAGTGGATTACCGAAACGCAACGCACTTTCAAGATTCTTCCGGAATGAGTCATCCAGGAAACTAGTCTTGCTAAGTTTTCGTTCCTTGTATTCTTCCATCAGAAACTCTGTTGCCTGTCCGCTGGGATCGATGATCAATGGATATCTATTGAATCTCTTCAACATGATGGCATTCTCAGTGCAGAGGTCGTCATCCGGCAATGAGTTCTCCTTCCATCTTAACCTCTCATCTGGATGACTCAGATACTCTGTCAATGCCAGATCGGTTCTGTAGGCCACACTTGCTCTGGTCAAATGGTCACACCACGTCTGGAATAGATTTTGTCTGTAGTGCTGGTCAAAGTAGCCAGCATATGACAAAAATCCAGCGGAGAGTAAGGTATCCCCTAGAATTGTGCTCATTTGACTTTTGAATCCCTCGCTGCTTCCTTCCCACCGATCCTTTTCCATTCCCAAACTTTTCAACAAACTCATGGACCTTTCCACCTTACTCTGTACATTTTCCAGGTCTGATTTGATTGCTTGCGCTTGAGCAATCAACAATGCATACTCCTCCTTGTATCCAATGATTTGATTTTCAAGACGTTCAATATCTTCTTGTACCTGTCTTGCTTCTGTCTGATTAGTATGTGCAGCATTTTGAAGGGATGTGAGCTCGTTCCTGAGAGGTTCAACTTTTTTCAACGCTTCCGAGTAGCTCAACTGGGCAATGGCCCATTTCACTAGGGGCCCACAAGCTAAACTGGCTCTGTTAACCTTTTCAAAGTTGTAGTCTGGATTGCTCAAGTATCTGTGATACATTTTCTCTCTCATGTCATCCGAGATATTGTCCGTTTGAAAGTTGACAATGGAGCTTATAAAGTTTTCCCTCATCAAAACAGTTTTGATCGCCTTCCATTCTATTGCATTTTCACCCAGCAGAAGACAAATAGACTCCAGGGCCAACTTTACCACTGCAGGAGGATTAGCCATGGATCTAACCTCCACCAACTGTTGTTTCTTGATGCCTTGCACAGCTTGTTCAGCGTCACGCACAGCGGGTTCAACTTTCTCCAAATCTTTCTGGACGTCTTCTTGCTTCAGAGAAATTTTCTGAGTTTGCCTTTCCAAGTCCACTTGTAGCGTTTTACTTTGCACCTTTCTCTGTTCAGCTTGTTGCTGTCGACCAATCATTTCCTTCAACTTGTTGTTAGCCAATTCATCCTTCTCTTTCAACTCCTTCTTTTTCAGTTCCAGGCTAAATGACCCGCTGGGTCCCATACTTATCCATATCTGGTAAATTTATTTCGTCACAGAATAGCACAAGCCATTTGCCCAGTTGTACAGGAGCTAGGACCACTCCATTGGGTGTTTTTCTATATTCGCAGTAGTGATCAAAGGTCTTCAACAAAAGTTCTGGACTGGTTGCAGAGGAAAAGTTCAAGCCGACAACTTCCATGTCGGGGAGGGCTCGGAGAGCACTCAACAAGGTCATCGTTTTTCCAGAACCCGGAGGTCCACACAAGCAGAGCGGTTTATGCTCAGCCAGCCAGGTAGCAAGTAGGGATTCGTGGCGTACCGTGTCAAGCGTGGGCACGACAGCATCCGGAGATGCGACCTTGTGTGTTTCCACATCTGTCCTGGGCACTTTCACCGACCAAGGCGACCATTCCCCATTAATTGTCACCTTAAGAAATAGAGAAAATATAATGAAGGCAAGTTTCGCACAAGTTTTCTATTACATAACAGGTAAATATTCATTTTTGTTTGGTCAGTTCTGTAGACGTACCATAATCATTAAAAATCAAAGTAAAATTTGTCATCATACCCAAACAACAAAATAATATGGCAAAACATATTCAAGAAAAAAAAGAAGAAATAGTTGTTTTTACTTACTTCATAATCGACAATTGGAGCCGTTGCATTTGGAGGTGGCAGTGGAATCGTTGTAATGCTCCTAACGTATTCTC
>JAHZNC010004481.1:0-10876 GCA_027744095.1 Zhuqinia jingwanae | reverse complement strand
CAATAAAATAGACAGGGAGAGAGAGCAAGATAGAGAGAGTACCTATGCACTTCCTTTTCATAAATTTTTACCCTCCAGCAATTCCATTACATATACTTGGCTATGTACAATATAAAAAAAGAAAAGGTTAAAGAAGTGCTCTGTTTTACTACATAAAATTTTTGTGTGCAACGCGGTCATACATGTTTTTACTATTATTATTATTACTATTATAGTGAAAATAAAAAAAGGTAGGTATATTATGTTCGTTGAAAAAAATAAAATAAAAAGGAATTTTCACTTTTATAGTTCATCTCCCAGCGTGAGATTTCCATTATGTGTGATTATTCAAGCTTTTTTCTTTCTTGGCTGGGATTCCTGGTGAAAATGAATTGGACCGGAAGAAAAGTAGCATGAGAAGAAGAATAAGAAGAATGAGTGATAGAGTAAGGGAATGCTGGTGAATATTATACAACATGGGAGCGTTCCAAGAAATTTCAAGCTATTTTTCTTGCTTTTGATGATCATGGGTTTGTAACACCATCATCATCACCACTACCACCACCATCACCAGCAACGATAAAGCTGTAGTGTAAAAGTTATTATTATTGCTAACTAGTTTGCTGCTACTACTACTACTGCTGCTGTTGTTTTGCTCGTTTTTTTCTCCTCACATGGTATGTGTTGAGTTTAAGTGCATTTTAGCCAGAATAGCAAAATACTGCAGACGATACCCAAGAAAGAAAGAAGAAAAAGGACTCCTCGGGATGATTTCACTTCATGTTGAGGATGAGAGAAAAAAGAGAATGAAAATGGGATTTCTTTACCTAGGTTGTTGTTTTTTTAGCTTTGCCAGTTTTTAAGTCTTTTTTTTTGGTGAGAAATACAAAGTGAGGATGTGTGATGATGAGATGGTTGTTGCACATGAGACTATACTAAACATTTCACGCTATATATTTGTTTTTGCACAAAAAAATACAATGTACTCAGGTTTAAGGATAAAAAAGGAGCAATTATTATATACTACCTATATATGTACATACATTTATTTTTAAAAAACCTGACGAGTTGTTGTTGGTGTTGTTGGTTTTATGCATGCGAGAGAGAAAAATCAGTTTTCAGTGTAGCAGTCAACAGCGGCAGATGCGGAATTTATTCTATAAATTCGTAATAAGATTTCTTTAAAAAAAGGACCTTGACATGTTCCTATACGTTCGTATTCGTATATATGCATATCGTCTAAAAAAAATGGATAAAAATCTGCAGCACCATTTGTTTCTTTACACCGTTCCATCAAACTGAATTTAATAGAAAAAAATGGAGACCCCAAAAAAAAAACACGCATTATGGATTTGGAGAGAAAATGTCAGAAGAAGAAGGCTTTGAATATTTGATGTAAAAAGCAACCTACGTGATTAGCCATAAGCCATATATTATAGTGAGTACACATATAAGGCTATAAAGAAGTAGCGCACAATAATAATAGTAAACATTAAAAGTTTACACTGAATTAACAAAATTGCATGAATTTAAGTGTGTATAGTTCATGGTCAAATTTGTTCTTAAAATGTAACCCAATGTAAGCAATTTTATGAAATGTTGTACAATTTTTCAGTGGCATATACGACTTGCATTGCACTATACAGACTTCCAATAATAAAGCATGCATCCCAATAAGTTCATATCTACTTACATATGCGCTACTACTACTACTACTTTACATAAAAAAATATTTTTTGTTTGTTTGCGATGAAGGTAGTGGTGGTGGTGGCAGTTCATATTTTGCTCGTCAATAGGAAAGCAAGCACAATTTTTTTGCGTATTACAACGTTATTATTATTACCTATTACCAGTTTTTCTTCCCCTTTTGTATAAATCAAACTATAATGCTATTTATTATCACGCGTGTTCTTTGTCACCCTATCTACTTGATTGAAAGCCTGTATACTTACAAAGACATTCATCAGCTTTCTAGATCCATACATCACACACTTTAGCTTTTCTTTCTTTCGCCGAATCAAATCGATCCAACTGTAAATCCAAGTATTATGAGATGGGTAACCGTAGATAACAAGGATATTGTAGTGTAGAAATACCAGCAGCAGCAGCAGCATTACTAACAACTACTACTACTGGAAGCACTATCATTTGTTATGTATATATATATACACATGCCGCTACATTTTTTTTGTTATCCCTTCTTCTCTGAAACTCCTTTCTTTCACCGAACTGTCTCTCTTTTTTAAGAGCTTCTTTTTTCACCGTTCTTTAATGCTGATGTGTCTACAGTACTGCATTATGTGTATGTGTAGTGCTATGACTATGCTGTTGTATATAAAGTAGTAGTAGTAGTACACCGTACAGTAGTAGTAGTAGTAGTGACGGTGTGATGGTACAGGAAATCGATAAAGTACGACGCAAGCAAGCAACGAATATGAAGGTAATGCATACATACACACACAGAGAGAGAAATACACACAAGAAGCCAGAGAATAGAAACTTTATATATGTATTTAAGTAAAGGTTTTAGTTTTAGATATATATTTGTATGTGCAGTAGTAGCGCACGTGTTATTGGGAGACACCTGTTAACTTTTAATACTCTTTTTGTCGGATTTGTTGCTTCCTTCCTTGTCATTTCTTGGTCCTCTCCAACAACAACAAAAAATACGCGTCGCTACTGTTGACTCTATACACAAAACACACACTACCGCAATAAATACATTCAATATTATATGGACGCATTGAATGTAAAAAGCAAAAAAAAAGTAAAGTAGCTGTCATAATGTCACTATCATTTTTTATAAAAAATATAATATAAAGTCAAAAGTAGAAGGTAGATAACAAGTAAAAATGTATTTACGAAATATTTTTTTTGAAAAAAATATTAATCTTCACACGTCAAAAAACGTCGTGTTTGAAATTTAAGCTAGATGGATTGTTTCAGAAAAAAAATTAGTATGAGTTTGATTGTCAGGGATTCAATGTCAGTCGTCCGTCCGTCAGCAGTCAGCGCCTTAGCAGCAAAAGTGACCGTAATAATAGTAAAGATGATTACAATCTTTGCTATTAAAGAAATATGCCTTCATATTACTAGGCAGTACCCAGGCAGATTGTTATTGTAGCTGCTTTTCATGCACGCTTATTGCATGGCATGCACAAAAACACACAAGAAGCAGTGGAGAGAGAGAGAGAGAGAGAGAAATGCAGACAGCAACACCAAAAATCCTTTCGTTTATATATTTTTTTTAGACTTTCAGTCAGTTACAGTTTCGGATACATATATACATAGCACACCCGCACACCGGTGAATTCCCACAAGGCATTAGCAAAGGAAATATGTTGTATAATATCCTTTTTCGTCTAACAACCAAGCTGCTACGTTGGTTGGCAGTTCCAGCAGTACAAAAAAAAGATGTTTTTTCGGGGGACACTGACAACTCCAGGATAAGCGTAAATGTATATTTATGGGCATTGTTATATATAATATATATACCTAGCTACATGCACAACATAAGGATGTCGATTATAAATACAATGCGGGTATTCATAAATTTAAGCTATTTTTGTAAGCAATTTTGTATGCTTAATGCTTATATTGTTAACCTTGTCGTCTCACTGAGAGAGAGAGAGAGACTCTGTCTATTTATGTCCATGTCGAAGTCGGTCCACCCGGTTTATTTCCCTGTGTATACTATTATGTGTATGTGTATACATGTATGTTGTTAAATGTTAAGTAGGGGAAAATGGATTTTACTGGTGCATTTTTTTGTGTGAGAAACGGGTAGGCTGCTGGCTGGCACGATGCAAGGCACGGGTCTGTTTTTTCCATATAAATAAATGGAACTTGTGCTGCAGTATATGCGATTTCAATCTTTCGGAACCAAAAAAAATTTACTTTTTAAATTCGTAATTGTAGGTTTGTAAAACTTTTCGACTGTTGCTCACTTTTTTTGAGACTGCGTTTGAGTGAGTTGAGTTTTATACAAAATGACATCAGCAGCAGCAGTAGCAGCAAAAGAATAGTTTTTTTGTGTGTGTTTTTTCCATGGTAGTGCGATGTGATGTAATGTATAGGGAACTTCTTTTTTTCACCGAAATAAATCAGAATTTTACTTTCCTCCCCTCAGCTCGCTGACAAAATGCATTCTGCGCTTTTTTGTTGTTGAAGTTATCCTACTTCTCTCTGCGTTATATATGCAACATGCCTACTACTTTACTTTTATTTCTCTAAATCTTCATTCAACGTATTTTATTACTACACTTTTTTTACTGCCTCGGCGACTGGTACAGAAAAAGGGCACGGGCCAACATTTCCTCTTTTTTTTTGTGTACATGATTGCATGTAAAAAAGCCCCCACTCAACTCAACTCAACAAAGTTGCGTAACACAACACACAGCACAACATGAGCAGCAGGAGGAGCAGCAGATCACTAACTATTTGTCATATCAAAAACATGTATATTTACTGACTCTACTCACTCACACTCTCTCCACCATGCTATCTGATGTTGCACTCACAACACTTGATGATTTTGATTCATCTTCATCTGCTCTTCTTCAACTATTGTATATAGTGCATAGTGTTTGTTTATGCGCATATGGATGACTGTGTCTGCCCGTATGTCTGATAAAATGGGAAAGGGAAAAAGGGAGTAAAGTATATACCTACATAGTTGGGGTAAACACCAACAAAATAAATACAATACAGAGTAAAGTAATATGCTTTTTGTGCATGTATGTTGACTGTGGACTGTGGAGTGAAAAGAAGATCCCCTCTCCATCTCTTTCTTTACCCACGACAATAATAAAAGTGGACCCTCTACTCTACTATCTCTACACTCAACTCGTTACTCATCATGATGAACATGATCATGATCACTTGATGAACAAAGGAAATAAACATCATAACTTTCAATTTGCTGCTGCTGTTGCTGCTGCTACAGTTTGTTAAACAAAAAAAAACTGAAATGCATCAGCAACAAATTAATAATTTTTTTTTGTGGTGGTTGGTTGGGGACCACGTACAAATGCAATTTCATTATGTATGCATTTTCATTATTATTTCCCTTCAAACAACTCTCCCAGCTGCTCCTGTTGTGTTGCTGCACATTACGCATTTTGTACAAATTTTTTGGGCTGTAGAAATTGTGAATTACATGGTTTATCTGTTTAGGTTCCTGTAAAGCTTGGGTTATTGCATTTGCGTGTGTGCATGTTCTGATTGTGATAATATGCTTCGGCTGCTTTGTTACAAAAAGACATGAAGAAAGACTATCAACTCTTTTCATTCAACGACCAAAGCAAGCAGCAAGCAAGCAAGCAACTAATCCATTAAAAGTATCATCATCGTAATGGATTGTTGTTGGTGCATTGCATGCTAGGTATGATTAATAACGTGTGCATGTACTTTATTTGGAGGAGAAGGAGGAGAAGAAGAGCAAGGAAAAGCATGACTTTTCGGAATTGTGGAAGAAGGTGATATGACCATGATGACGATATCCTCTATCTAACTCATTCTTTTCTTCGTTAAAATTAATAATACTACCATTTCCCAGCAAAACAGCGTATTTTCCACAATATCATTTATTTTTGATTTCACAAAGTTCATTCCTCTTCCTCACATTCTTAAAAACCAATAATAAGTTTGCCTCACAAACTCCAGCCTTTTATTAATGAGTAATGAGTATATATTTTGCAATGTGACCAGTTTATGTCACGTGTCCGTCATTTCAAAGTAAGTGGGTACGGCATACTACAGTATGCATGCCGTACAGTCTAACGACGAATAACACACAAAGAGCTTGATTAATAATATATCTTTATAATAATAAACCCGAAAAAGTAATGATGATAATACCAAAAGCTTTTTGTGTGTCATGGGCATGCATGCTTTTAAATGTGTAATTTAGTTTTGTATTTGTACTTGTTCATCCCTCCTCATTATTTTAACCCGGTAGTCTCAACACACACACACACACACACTTGTTCATTTTTCGTTCCTGTAACAATCCTCTTGTTTTAATGATTTTCTCGCAGTGACGATTATGATGATGATCATCATCAGGATAATAAGGACTTTCCAACTATTCCTATACATTTTAAAACAACACATCTCTCAAAAAATAATATTATGCTGCTCTAAGCACTCTACACACTGTTAGTGTTATTTTTTTGTTACTCAACAGACAAAACAAAACTGACGCAAAATTTAATATTACATGTGAAAGGAATATGAGTACACATCCGGTTTGAAATTATTTATTCAGTCCCCAGGAAAGTTTAAACACACAGAGAGCATCAAAAAAGCTAAAGAGAGATACATACATTCATCATTATTGTTATTATACGCTCTTGTTTTTTAATGTTGACTAGACTTTAACAAATTTTGTGTTTTTCATCAAAAACAAAAACTCAATTTTCAGTCTAGTCCATCATAGTCCGCCCAAGTACAAAAAAAGGAACAGGAACACACCTCTCTATTTAAGGCCCCTGCTACTAGACTGGAAATGAAGCAAACTAAAAAAATTAATATGCGTTGGTTTCCAAAGAAGAATTACACAGGGCTAAAGGCAAAATAGAAACAAAAGAAGAAAAAAAGTTTTTATGATGATTGTATTAGACTTATAATACGCTGTTTTAAGTCTCTACACGTGGATATTATTATTACAATTATGTGTCATGTGTGTGAACAATAAAACGCATGACAGAAATTTTCCACGTTTCCAACTACTAATCTACCAACTTTTTACTTCTTCCTCTCTTTTTTTTACCTTGTGATCTGTTGGTAGTGATGATCAACATACTACACATACATATTACATACCTTGTTGAAAAAGCACAAAGACCAGCGTAAAAGCGTACCATAATAATAATAACAATAATCCTTTTCACCGCAGCTGACATGTGTGTGTGTGTATTTTAGGCAGTATACTTTACCTATCTTATATATATCGTATCATAAGCCTTTCTAATAAACCTTCTTTTTTTGTGGAGAGAATCTTCTTTTCTCTTTTTTCAAAAGAAAATTGAACTCCCACCACCACCACCACCATCATCATCATCACCACAACCATAGCACAAGAACAACTACTACTACTACTGCTGCCAACCTCCTTTTTTGCTATCATTACAACAACAAGCCAAGAAAATATATACAAGACAACACACAACGCAAGGAACAAACAAACAACAAGCGATTCTTTTTTTTATGACTGTTGTTTTCATGTTCTTCTTAAATGGTTATTGCGTTGACGGTGGCAGTGGATATGTTGTATACATTCGAACAAGAGGTAACACTAAAAGTGCCTTAGAAATAGGCGTCCAAACAAAAAAAAGAAATAGCCAGAAAAAGAAAGAAAGTTTTTTTTAGTTTGTTTTTTGCGTTACATCATCATCTCATTTTCTTGCTCCTTAGCATCATCATCATCGTCATCATCGTCATCATCACCCCCAGTACATAAAGTTGTTACAAAGGTGGGTTGGTAGGTAGATGGATATATAGCTTTCACCTTTGCTTCTTTCCTCTTGTTCACATTATATACCGGTTGGTTTGATATCCACAAAAAAAAATCCAATCTTCACAGTTTAAAAAGAAGCTTCCTTCTCATTTCTCTTCTCTATCTTCCTTTGCTATCTTTATGTTTTGATAAGTAGGTTGTCTGTGTAGGTGTTACTCTAAACATTTTCTTTTTTGCTTGCTTGCTGTAATAAGTTGACGGGTGAATGAAATAAGGCTGATGAAAAAAACATCTTGTCCAAAAAAAACACTTTACCCTTTTTCCTCAAAATAAAATGTATCTTTTTTTATATTCACACACATATAATTTTATGTTTATAAGCTTATGTTCCTTCCTCAAAAATTCATATCAAAATTTTTTTCCCTCTGGATAAACAGGACATTTTTTTCTCTCTCATCATCCAAAATCATGATCATCATCAACATCATCATCGTCACTCATGAAAAGTTCAACCGTTCAAGCATATAACATAAATATATTCATCAGATCATCTAATCTTTTAGAAGAAAAAAAAATTTCCTCTTTCACTCTCGAAAAGTTCATATGTAACATGTTCTTTAATCTTGTGTAATCTTTTACGTTACATAACCTAGTTAGACGTGTACATGCATTTTTATCAATGCACGGCGAAAAAAAAAAACTTACTTTTCTTCCTTGTATCCTTTTTTTGCTCTCTATCTCTCTCTTCCTTCTGCTGCTCCCAATTTGGAATATTTTCTTCAAACTTTCCTTTTCCTTCAATTTTAGAGCATTTTACAAGATGAGTTTAGAGAGTATGTACTTCCATAACTTGTTCCACTACTACTTCTACTACTACTACTTATTTTCTTTCACTTTTCCACCTCGACCACCTCACACTTAACACTCTGTATAAATATATAATCAGTTACACAACATGAGAAACAAAAAGTAAAAAGAGAGAGAAGACGTAGAGAAAAAGAAGAAGAAGAAGTAGTAGAAACTTTTGTTGAGCAGCTCCTCAGTTTTCACGACTCGACAGAATCGTGTTGGAAATGATGACGAAGAAGGTGGTGTGTTGTAAAAATGTCGGAAGATGCTGTTATCTAAAACACACGCGCTCTTTCTCTCTCTATCTGCTATATGCTGTAATATCTACGCTGCTGTCAATATCAAAGAAAAAGAGATAGTTTCATAAGTGTAACAGCTTCGTCTTTATTTTATTTTTTCGCAAAAGAGGAAAAAAACTTTTCTTCTCTCTCTATCTCTCTCTTTCTCTCAATAACACCTTCACCTTCTCTCTTCTTCAACAACTGTTGTTGTTGTAGTGGTTGTTGTTGTTGTTCAAGTGTTCTTGCATTTCTATTTCAGCATGCATACAGCAACTGTCATAAATTACATTATAACAAGACAACCTGTTTTTAGTGTTTTCTTGGACTCTCATTTGTCAAATTGCGTTATGAATTTTGTCTTCTATTAGCATCTCATTCTTAAGGACATGCTTGTTGTAGTATGTATATGGAATCGCATATATATGTGTCTTGTTCCTTCATGTTCATGTCCATGTAATCCTTAAACTAACATAAAAAGTTCACTATACATTTATATACTTTTTTTCCAATATCACGCTTCACCGCAGCAACTTTGTTTCCTCCTTTTTTAGTAGCAGAAATAAAAGTGAAAACATCAGCAATCGCTGCATGAGCAGCAGCAGAGAATATCTTTCATGTGAAAGCACGAGCACACAATAACAACCAATAAGAATCAAGACAAGAAAAATGTGACACAAAGACAGCCAAGAGAAGGAAACGTGTCTTTGTTTCCAGATGAAAATTGGTGTGTATGATTTTTTTACGTACGTTTCGGGGAAAATATGTCGATGTCGATACTTTTCTTTATACTGTGTTGTGTCGAGTTATGTAAAAGCAATCTCCCAAAAAGAAGAAGATTTGTGTTGTGAAAGCACTTTAATTTACATCAACATAGGTACATACACAAAACCACATTTACAACAATAATAACATCGTCATGATCATGATCACGATGATGATCAGATCAAGTACACTGCACTGCTTTTTTTTTTTGGTATTTAGGTATTTTTGCTTAACTGACGCATTTTTTTCCTGATCCGATATTATGCTTTTATCATGCCTGCTGCAAATACAACAAAATGTAATCTCATTATTACAGGCATCAGAAGAAGAAGAAGAAGAAGAAAATAGCTGGGTTGACTTGGCTTGACTAGACTTTTGGCTTTCACTTTGTTTTCCCCTTCTCTCTTTCTCTCGCTTACTAAATATAGCTGTTTGTTTTTATACGTTGGTCCACCTCAGTGTGTATATGTAAGTTGCTGCTTTTAGATGCTCGTCGTCATCGTCGTCATCGTCGTACTCAAGAATCACTGCAGCGCAGTAAATAAATTATTATATGTGTAGTGGTAGAAAGTTGTTGTACTTCTTGTGTTATATTTGTAATCTTACGTCACGTTATAAAAAAACCAGCAGAGAGATTAGAATCCAAAAATAAGTGCAGCATACTAGCACACACACACACACTCACTCACTCAGAGTATAATATTAGCTTGTTGTAAGTTGATAGCGTAAAAAAAAAGAAACAAAACACTACTATTTTGCTTACGAGTGTAGTAGTTACAGAGAAGAAGACGCACTACTTGCTTTAGAATAATAATAAGAGTAATAATAATATGTATGCATGTATATGTAGTAGATATATTCCACTTGAACGTAAACCAAACCACCACCAGCACACTACTACTACAACAACATATTATACTACTACTATGCTTCTCTCTCTCTCCTTCTTTATACTACAACAACAACCGGCTGTCAACACAGAAGAAAGTTCAGATATGATATGATGATGGTGCTTTTACTAGTAAATCCAAGAATGTATAGAGAAGCAGTAGTGTGCAATGACGCAACAACAAACAGCAGCAGTACAAAAATGTAAAGTGTTTTAGAGCAGCACAGCACAGATAACAAACTTCTTGCTTCTGTTAATTTTCTGTACAAAAAAAAGAGTAGAGAATTATTTTGGATATTCCAAATGTTTTCTGAAATTTTTCACTCGATATTTTTGTTCTCTTTCTTTGAATGTCATATAAATATTATATGACAACACTTTTGTTTTACACAAAAAACAGACAGCAGTTTAAACTTGAAGATTATAGGAAATAACAGCTTTATTTTTTTAAAGAAAGTTATTTAATATTATACTGTTGTGTTACAGAAGGTTTAAATATTTTTGTTGTTTTATTCTTTATATTTCGCCTCTCTCTGCAACAACAAACACTTGTTTGTATGTGTGACTGACTGTGACTTATGATGACGCTCAAGTATGCGGAATACACAGAGAGAGTAAAAAAATAAAAAGTAAAAATGGTACCTTCTCTCTTTCTCT
>JAHZNC010004480.1:0-12758 GCA_027744095.1 Zhuqinia jingwanae | reverse complement strand
GTGCTAGAATGACGTGTGCTGGGAGCTGTGTGCCGTGTGCTGGAATGACCTTGCCGTGTGCTGGAATGACTGAGCCCTATATCTGTGATCCTATGCAAAATTAAAAAGGATGATTTCCGATGACAGAGTACCTACATCCATATCTATTGGACGTGAATATGTCAACAGTCAACGCTGCAATGCAATGGGTTGAAGGGGTGTAATTGAGTAGTTGCTTGAACAAAGGGCGAAATTTTCACACCGCACCTCACCATAAAGCTGTAGCGTGGCGAAACTTTTCTAAAAGACTGGAATAATAGCATTTTACAGAACCCTCATGACGAGGGGACGATTAACTGATGACCTACATATTCGTGTTCAGCGTGTAAAAATTCGCCAATTTACTCAAATACGTAATAAAATAATTTATTGCATAATTAATTTTTTTTACGTCAGAAATATATAAATTGCGTAATCGTCGTATGATGGTTTAACCCTTTACATTGTATTACCAACCAAATTGGCTTTTCATCCCCAATCCATCCCCAGTGGGTTGACCTAGTGAGGTAAAAATACATGTGGGGTCATACCATAAGGTGCCTGCGTACCAATTACGGACAGATGGCCGAACAAACACCCAGAGCGATCTCGACATCTCGTTTTCAAACCTTTTGCTTCATACACTGCAGTGCAGATGCAGAGTAGAGCAGATGAGCAACAACCCTCTTGTCATTTGTTGCTTTTATAATCTCTGGAGCATACGCAATTACGCATACGCAAAAATCAGAAATAGTTCTCTCTTCAAATTGTGTTTGTTTACTTTGTTAGCCCGTGTGTGCTGTTCAACGATTTCTTGAGACTGAAGAAATTAACGAAATGAGTGGAAATGGAAGTAGTGATACATGGGAGGATGGGGATGTAGGCAACAAAAGCCACGACAAAATATTTGAAAAGGAATCCGAAATCTTGCTTAACCATTTTCCAGTTGAGGTAAAGTTTTATTTTAATGTATTCAATTTGAATTTGAGTACTTTAGCTAGCAAATACTGGTAATAATTTCTGAATATTATTTTAAGGTTTGGTTTATGATATTGGATCAGCTGCTGGAACCGGATGACCTTGAAAGCATCTCAAATGCACATCCAATGTTGAACGATTTTCTGTGTAAACGGAAGGTGACATTTCTCTTGTGCAAGGTGGTCGAAAGTCTGATCCCCCGCTACCATATCAATTTTCTGAATCTTAAATTGGTTTGCTTCTTGGAACAAGGCTGTGGAGAAATTTTTCGAAAGTCCAAAGGCTGGTCATCTAGTACTTGATTATGATTTCAGGTTCAATCCCAACATATATACTGTAGACGCTGCTGCCGCTGCTATCCCGTTGAATTATACAAAGGTTTTCGCAATCCACCTGCGCGAATTTCGTTAATTGAATATTTTCACGACACACATGGCACAGGTGTTGGTGCGCCAAAAAAGAATCCGTTCCTGGGAAGGATTGTCGATTTATCGAACTCAGCATATCATACTTGGGAAGATGTGCAAACGAACTTGTTATATTTCGGAGAGGAAATCTGGTATTGTAGAATTGAAGCCTTCGACGAAAAGTGGTTGAAGTTTTATATGTTATTGAAAATGCTTCTGGAACTGATGCCTAATTTGAAGAAGCTCGACATCCGTTGCAAGAGGAGGTTCCATGGTTGGGATACAGTTCGGAAGACCGTTGATTCGTACGTGTTGAAGGAGAAAGTCTCAAAAAATCCTCTTCCAAAGATGGAACATCTTGAGCTAATCAAGAGTAGGGATTTATCGGCTGTTATTTTCAACGCAATTCTTCAAAGGAACCTGCACATTTCTGGGTTATGACCTGCAACTAAGTCATGGCACACACGAAGAATATGACCTGTACTCCGCGTCGCTGCCCAATTTGAAGCGATTATCGACGCAGAATGTCTTGCCCCCCGAACGGATCACTCGATGCCACGCAAACTGGCCACTGGAAAAAGTTTACTTGATGTTCGACCATAGCATTAATTTCGTGGATTTTTCTGAAATTTGTAATTTTATGGAGTGTAAGTGGACTGATACGTTGAAAGATCTGGTGCTTAGTCTACCATATCCTAACACAGATGAACAAGGTGAAAGCATTCTGAAACAAACGCAGTCAACCCGTCTGCGCTTGCCTTTTCTTCGTGGTTTGGAACTCAGTGTAACAGAACCTTGTTCCCTGGACTTTTTGTTGCCGATTTGTAACACTCTGGAGCATCTTAAAATTATCATGTACTACTCACCCACGGATATCGAGAAGCGTCTGAAACCCAAGCACTATGATCTGGTGAAAGGGAAACAGATTGTTGAGTACCTTGGATTTGAGCAAAGAATGCAAGAGTCAAACATTTGGAATCTGTTTGGAAAATTAAAGGCACTTTGCATGTCTATTTGGGACATAGATGAAGGATTCAAGAACGTGAAAATTTGTCGTAAGAATTGAGCAAAATAATGAGTCTTAATTTTGTGCCAGCAGTATTATCCTTCCAGAAATCAAATCATATTAATTCTTGTTTTAAATTTGAAGTTCTAGTTTGTAGAGTATCAATCATATTGTCAAGGTTACTACCTTTTTTGTATGGGATTAATAAAAAATTATGATTTTTAAACAAACATATTAAAGCATTTTTTCAACTACTTTTGAATAATTTGCATCGATTTTGAACTGAGAAATTATTTCATTGTTAGGAACTTAAGCATAGATGACAGCAAAACCTTACTGCTTGCAATTTACATACTTGCTGTAGTGTAATATATATGGAGAGATAAATTTGGAGTAAATTATTATTTTTTGTTTTTTTGCAGATAAGCAATTATTAACAAAACAAAAATTAACATTTTACCTGTAGAAACGACTGGTTGTAACACTTTAATAGAAATTAAAGTAAAGTTATATACTCATAAAGATTTATTTAGGATTATATTCAGATAGTTGCGGAAAGACATGAAGAAAGCTGCTGGGAATATCATTCAATGTCAAAGTGTTGACAGCATCGAAATATAAGTTATGTTGCAAACGGTATATGCATTTTTACTTTACGAAGCACAAAGAAAAAAGAAGCTTGCCAGTGACAAAATCCTAATCTATTTTCTTGGTTACATTGAATCATTTAAATCCTATATGACATTGTGATAATTGAAGAAATTTATTGTAATCTTGAGATAAACTTTTTGAATCATTTGCTTTAAAAAACTCTCATCAAACAACAAACAATAGACCTCTGCACAAATTTAAGCCAGCCGTCGAAACATATTTCACCAACTGAATATACATACATTGCGTTATACATAAATGAAGTCTTTCGACTTCAGATAAAATCGCAGTTTTCTCAAAGTCCTACTTGCAGCTTCCAAAAAAAACTGGTGGAATACCAGCCGAACGAGTTCGAAGGGTTTGGAACTTTATAGGATACGCGACTATCTTTTTTTTTAACTAAAAGGAATTTTGGAAATCTGTTTTCGGTATTCCAAGCTATTTCATCAGGACATCCTAAATTACTAGCAAGATAGTTAGTTATAAAAATAGATGTACAAGAAAACATCTCCTGCTCCCCCCGGGGACGCATTCCTACAGCTGAAAGCTTGTACTACGTAGGGATGATATATTGGTAGTAGATTACGAATATGACATTGAACCCACTCGAGGTGGATCCAGAGGTTGGTTCGTAAATATGCCCTGAGATGGGTTCGAAAGTGTACTAGGAGGTGAGGAAATCCGTTCAGTAGCATTACCCTGCGGAAATGGGAAATATCCAAATTGGTTTAATTTGTGTGCTTAGAAAGTTACATTTTAGCATTTTTAACAGAATGGAAGGGTGTTTTCGTTGGTCAAATTATGATTTGATTATATGCTATAATTTGAAGATTTTTTGTAATCAGGGGATTCAAAGAAGAAAGCCCCTTGTCGAAATCTTGATTTTTAAAAAGAAATGTCTTACAACAAATGCATCTGCGACAGTGAACATTATGTCTGTCGTTATGAACATCCACTTGATACAGTACAAAGTTTGTACTACAAACCACCAGCAGAGCAGGCATAATGCATTTCAATATAAGACCACACCAGAGCTGGCGATTTTGATCCCGGGTTTTGAATAATAGGTATGTGCTGAAAATTGGTTTGCCTAAACCAATAAAGTCGTTTCTGCACGCGGAAACAATATGGAAAAAAGTAGTGTTATTTTTTAGAATACAAGATAAAGATTTATTTATGATAAATATCTGACAAAAACAATAATATCAACCAATGTGAAGGTAAAAACGTCATTTTTAAGGTTGGGGAAAGCATGTAGTCCCCCACCCAACTACAATTTGTAATATATTAAATCACTAAATACTGCTCGTCACATTAAAATAAAAATAAAAATTTACAATATTAGTCCATTTAAATGTATATAGAGCTATGGTATGTGTACTGTATGTACATATTAAATCATATTGCACAAACCAAGCTCCAAATTTTTAAGAGTTTTCTAAATTATGTTGCACCAGATAATACTTTCTCAAATTAAAATGCAATATTTATTTATTTTTCTATAAAAAATACTTGAATAATCCCAAAGAGTTATATTGCAGACTCATATAAACATAATCAAATATATATTACTTAAATTTATGCCCTTATAAATCAAATCAGGGTAAATATTCTTTAACTCATTCCTTAAACTGGTTCCATTTTAACAACTGCCAACCCCAAGGAGTAATCATTGGTTTGACTGTCGTCTGTATGAAGAGTGTTATTTTTATTGATGGTGGGTGGATGGCCTGATGATGTGGAGGGGGCATGCCGAAGTGGAATGGTCGCCACAAAGGTGGATGATCCGGCTGGCTCAGTCTCGTTTCCTGATATTTCACTAAGGTTTTCATAAAAAAATAAGCAAAGTTACAACCAACATCCAAAAAGGATTTAAATATTTAAAAAAAAATGTTCTTGCCCAATATTATTTTCGAGCGTCCTCCCATGTCGACTGGAAGCCAAGTTGGTTGTAGATTCCGACGTGGGATTTTCCATTTCAGTTCCATCTTCGTCATCGCTGACCTGTGGTGGTGGAGACGTCTGGCTCATGGTAGACCTTTTTGGTGTCGTGCTGTTTAAAAACCCAATTCATTATTTTTTTATTAACAAGAACACAAATTACGAAAATAAACTTTTACTGGAAACTTTTTTTTATGTACCGGCCACTAGTTTTCCTTTTGCTGTACTTTCTTTTGGACTTGGGCATGTCCGAACCATGCTTCCCTGCCATATGAACCTTTAGACAACCTCGAGATCTGAAGCCTGCATTGCACACTGTACAAGAAAACCTCAGTTCCTGGGAGGCGTCGTCATTACTAACAGAAGCGTGTGATGGTGAAGATGAAAGGTTGCTGTTCGGGGATGCATTGGAATTGGTTTGGTCGACATCACCGGAAAATGAGGCTGATGTTTCTTCCTCATTTTCTGACTGCTCCGATTGTGAATCTCCAAAATATTCATTTTGAGACTGTCGTGTTGGTCGACTACTTTTCCGACGACGGTTTTTCTTACCATATGTAGTACCACTGAAAATATTTGAAATCACCAATAATTACTAACCTTGAAAAACATCAAGCTACGAGTATGATATAAATGAAAATTTTGCATTAAATTAATAAAAATTAATTTTGGTATTAACTGTTCTTGTATCCGATGCTTTGCAAACTCCTCCCGGGTAAAGCAAATACGACCGCAGATTCTACATCCAATTTTAAAAACCGTATCATCTATATTGTGAACATTTTTTTTGTGGGCTTTAACAACTGTAATGGAACAGAGCTCCGTAGCACAAATGTCACAGGAAAATGTGACGAGGCCTTCAGGTTGCCTTGGTGCTTTGCGGTTTCTTTTCCCCCGTCTCCTTTGTAGGAATGGAACCCGTTTTCTTCTTCTGGTATTCCTTCTTATCGGTAATGATGATGGTATGGGGCGGTTCATGTTTGCGGACCATTCCTTATTCTTACTACGCATACAATGACGGTCAAAAGCATTTGTTGTAATGAAGTAAATTCCACACAGACAAAATATCCCCGACCCCTTGTGGGTATGATCTCTTTCGTGTCTCACTGTTGGAGTTTTTTTGCATTTACGAGGAGGTCCCCTACATTCCATTAATTTGGCCCGAGCAATTGCGATCTGTGATGGTACACAAGGCTCCACCTTAACCACAACGGAATAAGGAAGAGAGTTTGCGTCAACACTTGGATCGTTATTATGGATACCGGATGTGGAAGTATTTTCCAAGTTACTTCTATCCACTTCCATAGGTGATGTCTCATTGGTCTCATCTGATGGATCATTATTTTCTCCTGAGCTGGCGGTGCTAGCATACTCGGAATGGATTTGATCGTTAACCTCAGTTAAAGCAGAATACGTGGATGTGGATGGACATTCTTGAATTTGTGAATCTCTTCCAAAATAGGTAGAATCTATAATGCTCCCAGTTGATGTGGTAACTACATGCGCCCCAGCATAAGTTTGATCTGATGCTATTGATGCTGATGCAGCTGCTGCTGCTGCTTGATCAGCTGTGGTTGGATTTTTCATTAAATCAGCCATCCGAAATAAATTCCCAATTTGTTCCCTTGTTTTCCGCAAATCACTTTCAGCCTTTTTCAAATTCCCGATCAATGTTACCACAGTTCCTGAAATTTCACTGAACATATATTGGAAATGGGACTGTGCCAACTCCCCAAATAAATCTCCCCCGGAAATGTTAAGTAGTGTACTAAATTCCACTTCACACGCATCACTTCCATCCAGATCAGCTGATTCACTGTTGTTGTTGTCATTGATGGTATGTTTGAGTATAATGTTTAATTTGCTGACTTCCGTATCCAAGTATTTCAAACATGTATCCCTTCCAATCAAATTTTCCTGAAGCGTGGCAACTTGAACTTTTAATCCCTGAATTTCCGTCTCCTTGTTATTTAGTGACTGGACCAACCTGTCTTGAAAATTGGACGACGCGGTTCTTCCAAGAGTGTGATCCATGATGAATAATTAATTAATTTCCAAAGTGTTGATGCTTGGCGCTAAATAAATAAATAATAATACTTGAATTAGGTCTCTTGCGTAATTCCTTTTTTAATGATACAAAACAACAACTTGGCTTGGCATCTTGTCCTGTAGCCTTGTTTGTCTCAGTCTCTATTCTGTACTGATACTCTGCCCACTTGCAATGTTGCGTAATAAAAAGGATGTCTCTGGGTTTTTAGAAATGATGATGATGATGAAAACTCAACTGGGGGCTTGATTCGTTGAACGGGAAAAGCCAGCTGCTGCTGTTGATTAGATACAGCAAAACTGGTCCAGAAGAGCTAGAGAGTCAGCAGAGAATTCTGGACAACTTGTGTTTGTGTACACTTGCGTGTTATAGTTTTATAATGAGCATTCTTGCATTGAAATGTTTCAACCTATAAAAAATGCGTTCATGAACGAAATGAACCAAATACAGCAAGCTGCAGTTTTGTTTTGTTATATAATTTCTTGTCCGTACATATGTCCATCCATATCACAAATCTTCCGAGCATTCACCCGTGAACTACATTATGCAATCCATTATCCTCATTCATGTGTCATGTCGTAACATAAAATTCGTTAAAAAACCATCGTTTGAACAAATTAAAAATTTGTCAGTTTCAAATTTAAGATCACCCCTTTCTCAAAAATTCTCACGTGTCCTTATCGTAAAATTATTTTGAAATATTTTTAATTTCAATCAACATCACATCGGTGTCGGTATCGGTACTCCTATCCTTTGCATATTAGACCGTTAATATTTTTTTATCGTCTCTCTCTGCTTACTGTGCTGTGCACACCTCTCGTGCACAAGCATCTTCATGTTTCAAATGCTCGGATTTGCTCGTCAAGTGTTTTTACAACTTGCGCTGCTGCGTTGATATACCTATATTTTGAATTCCAAGTTTCATGGTTTTTTATATGATCCATATAGAGTTTTTTAATGTGTTTTACGCTTTATATAAAATCAAAACCCAATTAATTTAACCAGTTCCCCAACTGGTTTTTTTTTCATGAGAATTAGCCAATGAATCTAACCACAGTTTGTCCTGTCCTGTGGGATAAATACGATATCTAACACTACACATTTACACATTGAATTTAATACCATGAAAATGCTAGTTTTTTTTTATAAAGTTTTGTAGTTTTTGCAGCAAATCTACAGTATACAACAACGAAGATGATGACTGACGATGATATAACCTATTATAGATTTTTTTTTGTTACATTTGTTTGGTTTAGTAAGTTATGAAAAAGGCCAAAATAAATGTGTTCATTCGTCAGAATTTTAATTTACTCAGTTGAACTAGATATAGTGGAAATTGTATGGGTTTTTAGTGCCATCATTTTCATGTCCTCTGTTCCCATTTTTGGTGTGCTTTTTTTTATGAATACTCAAGCATTATTTGGGAGTATTGTGTTGCGAGAGTTTAAATGAATTGTCATGCTACAGCCGTTCTGAATATTTATGTGAGCTTGGATTCTCTGCTTGTTAATGTAATTTTCTATTTATTCTTTCCTGCTTCCTTTTGTCAGTTATGCCTAATGGACGTCTGATTAAGTAAAGTTTGTTATGTGATACAAATACTCTAAATAGTTTTTGGAACTTTTTTTGGAATTCTTTTAATTAGCAATACTCAAACTCTGCTCTGGCTCAGAATTGCACGTCTCTCAATAGTCTCAATTCCTAATTTTATTTTGCACCAAGGCGCAAAAACTCTGATTGTTGATATATCATAATAATATCATAACATTCAATAAATATGCTTACTCAAGCATCATGCTCTCATTTTAAAACTTTTTTTTTCATTTTATCTTCATCCTTACTTTATTTAAAAACCAATACATGCATAAATAAATTGCAAACTTCAATTCATGATGACTGATGCGAATTATTATTTTTAATCCCAAGTATTCCTATCTGTGGTGATGAATAGACAAAACTTGGATATAACGCTGACCTGTGTTGTGTGTTGAGTAATAAAGTTCTTATCACTGACATACCACCTCGTCAACAAGCCCTCTCAAAAAAAATGCCAGTAACCTCATTTTCGTGGCTATGCATATTTTGTGTGTTGTGCATGTCAACTTTCAATATTTTACAGTTTATTTTTATCTTTATTTGTCTCCTTGTGAATGAGTATTACTAAATAATGTTATAATATTTATTTTGTGTGTTGAAAAAAGTAAAAAATAATGCTTCGAGTGATTAAGGTTTATCATGCAACAAGTCATTTCTACTCAATTCAATTAGATTTAAAATATGTTGTATGTGCAACAATTTTTGAATTTGAGAATATAGTAATACATGTAATTGACACTAAAATTAATTGACAGACTTTAAATGCAGCTTGGAAAAACAGTTGTTATTGCGCATCTGTTATTCAGAAAATGTTATGAGAGTTTGATTGATAAATGCGAATATTTTGGTTTCATTTACATTTTTGGCGTACGTTCCCATAAACGGACCTTGTATTCGATATTAGAGTAGAAAATTTAAGAAAGAAAATTTACACATGATTAACAATATAGTATTCATAGCATACAAAACTTTTTGACACATAAAACGAAGGCTGATGCACAACATGGTATTGTCATCGACCTGATTAATGATTGTCTCAGGATGCCCCGGATTACAAATATTACATATAAAGTCATTTTATGATTAAAATATCTTAGGATATTATGAATCTATGCTTAATTTGGTTGGTATGGTTACTGTTCTAGTTCTATAGTTCAAATTTGAGCGTTATGAACGTTTGAAGCGGTGGAATGCAAGATATTCTAAATACATATAAAAATCATATTTCTTGAATGGTAATATTATCCTGTTACAAATATTTGTTTGTCATGTTTGATGTCAGCATTTTACACAAAAGGCGTAACAACACCAAATGTGTCATGTGGCCAGATTCGATTTCAATGGCATGAACAATATGAGGGGAATTTATTTTCAGTACTACTTCGGCAAGTCCCGTGGACCAAAAATTTGTAATCCGTAGCTCCACTATAATGCAAAATATCAAAGTAAGTACAGTCTTTTGAATCCATCACGCCAGCTTTGAGGATTTCTTGGATTTCTAGCACTTAACTAATAACCTTATCGGAAAACCAATTGAAGCTAAAAAGTATTTTCGGACAGGGTAATGTGCGACTTTCTACAAACCCTTCATATCTTAACGAAATCTGATGTGTTGCGGATGTATCAAGGACCTATTTGGGTCATTGTTGTGATTTGTTACTAACCAGCATCTTTCCTTTGCAGCAGGTTCGAAAACTAAATCAAAAGTTTCGTTACGTTTCAACAATACAATGAAATTAAAGGCATTTTTAAACAGTGGAACAACTTTCGCCAAATGAATAATGTTGTGACTTTTATCGCGGACTGAAATCACTTGTTTCCTTTGTTGCTCAATATAAGCTTTCGAATATGTCACTTGCCATATGTCATTAATGATAACATTACATTAGGGCACATGCAAGATCGATTTAAAGTAACACCAGTTTCATTTGTTGCATGTCAAGAGGTTTCAAATGATTTGCCATAAATTAAAGTTTAAAAAAATTAAAGGTTCCTCCGTAACTCCCCCGGGGGATAAGCTTAGCTGAAAATCAATAGGTTTCTAGCCTCTAATGCATATATACCAAATTTGAAGTAAATTGGAGCACCCGTGTGGATTCACACACACACAGACAACCGTGCGCACATCAATACTACGCTGTTTCACAGCAACCTAACCAATTCTATTAATTTAATAAAAAAAGGTATTACATAAGACGAAAAAATAAAGAAACATTTTGCCGCAGTTATGAATTTCAATCTGACTACGTTTTCATAGAATTAAAAATAAATTAAAAACGAGATTTTAATTTAAAGATGATAAAAATCCACTTTCGCCCATATTTTGGACTAATTGGATTTGTAAAGTGTTCACTTTACCCCGGGAACTCTCACATGCTGAAATAGTGGATTATGTAAATATCATTTTCGTCCAGTGGACATGACATTCTTGAGTATTACATATTATGCAGGTTCCCACAGAGAGATTTTGGTTGGATTCTCGTTTACGAGTAGCCACTGATAATTTCAATTGAGTATTCAAATTCAAACTAGTTAGATGCCAAAATATAAACATTGCTGTAACCAACTATTTATTAAGATAGGGAGCAACAAAATAGTCAAATCATTGCGTATTTGTGCTGTAGAATTTTCATTATCGTTTGAATCATTGATTATAATACGATTTTTGTTATGAATTGTTACATTTCCTGTGAATAATGCAAAGTTACTCTGTGTTACATATAACATGGCAAAAGGATATACGTAATTTGTAATGTACTTTTTCTCTTGTCATCAAATGCAAACATGTAAATTGAACTTTATTAGCAAATAAGTAAAATAAAATTGTTTTTTTTTTGTTTTGGGTTTGATGTCTTGATTTGTTCCAAGGCATTGGGGTAGGAGAGGATAGTCAATAAGTTTATATCGGTATCCGGTTTGTTTCATTTTTGTTTTGTAAAAATGCATGTTTTTCACTATTTTTAATAAATCATGAATCATACTTGTAATTTTTTTTATTATAGACAAAAGGGAAAAAATCATGTGTGTGAACGAATTTCATGAGTCATGAGGATTACTTATGTCGCTACATATTGCATACCAACAAACCAACGGACGAAGTTTGGGGATTGATAAAAGAAAACACAACAGATCAGTGACGTGTATGGAAATGAAGTGTTATCTTTTTTGCATCTTCAATCTTGCTTGAAAAGGACGTCTCGGTCTCGCAGGGCTACATACTAACGAATGTAAGACGACCTTGACAATTAGCTTATTATTCAAATGACATTGGTTTAGTTGGGTTTCCCAGTTTTGTAGTCGTAGTCAACGTTCGAAGTAAGTTTCATGTGAGGGAACCCTTGGTGGTCGTTTCAGACAAGATTGAGATTAGTGACCTAATTTTGTAGTGAGGGTGTCAACCAAAGTTGGATAACGTATGAAATTAGGCTATCATGTTATATGAGCAAATTAAGTTGACCGTACGGTTACCTCACCTTTTGACGATCAAACTTTTGACGTTTTCACCAGGGCAAGGTGACTCCTGCATATCAGACATTTTATGACCAGAAATCAGAACTACATTTTTCGTTCTGAGTTCCCACTTTTAACGAAATTAAAATCAAGTTTTTGTTCAGATCAAACTCAGAATCAAACTTTTGAAGATCGCAATCAATATCAAACTTTTGATCAGTAGGTTTTACAGATCAAAACCAAATATGCTGGAATTTGGAATATACTAGAAATTGGAATATACTAGAAATTGGAATATACTAGAAATTGGAATATGCTGGAATTTGGAATGTAGTGGAAATGGGAATATGCTGCAATTTGGAATGTATTGGAGATGGGAATATACTAGAAATGGGAATATGCTGGAATTTGGAATGTAGTGGAAATGGAAATATGCTTGAAATGGGAAAATGCTAGAATTCGGAATAAGCTGGAAATGGGAATATGCTAGAATTAGGAAGATGCTGGAAATGGAAATATGTTGGAATTAGGAATATGTTAGAATTGTAAATATGCTGAAAGTGTGGATTCGAATTTAAACACACCAGGTCCACCGTGTAACGTTGGCTGAAAAGTATAGTTTAATGTAATGTAACGAATAAAGAAATTCTTTCATAAAAAATAT